>PVKM010004194.1:0-53115 GCA_004027735.1 Carollia perspicillata
AAAAAAACCATATACCTTATTCAAAATTTAACTTAAAATACATTACAAACCTCAAAGATGTTTGAAGATGTAAAACTAAATATTTTTTAAAAGAAAATAGGAGAAAATGTTTGGGCTCTAGTGCTAGGCAAAGAGTTTTGAGACTTGATTCCTAAAGTATAGTTTGTATAAGGAAAAATTGAAAAAGTGAACTGTGTTGAAATTTTGAAAATATCCCCTGTGAAAGACTTATCAAGAGGATGAAAAGACAAGTTTAAGACTGGGGGAAACTAATTGAAAGGACTATAGAAAAATAGGTGTAGATGCCAGGAAAAAATGACCAAATAATCAACATGACTTGACCACTGATGGGGTCTGAAAACAGACAATAAATTGCTGTAGGGTTTTAGTGATGCTATTACGGACACAGAGTTCCAAGGAGAGAAGGAGACTTTGACGTTAAGATAACAACACAGAGCAGCTCCTGGGCACTGAGTGCCACCATATTTCAGGCAATGTATTGGGCCTTTAATTCTCACCATAACTCTGTAAATTTGGGTGTTCTTCACCAAATTATAGCTGCATGTACCATCTAAGCGCCTCCTCTATTGGCACACAGTGAGTCAGTGGAAAAAAGCAAAACTTTAAGTCCGAAGGCCATGTTCTGTGCACTCTCCTCATCGGCTACTTTCATTAAGAACACGTTGGACTTAGGGATAAGGGCAACATTTCCATCCAGCAAAGGACTGCAAATGTAGGTGTGTGTGGTACGTAAGAGCAGAGCTAGGCTGGAACTACCAAGTAGGAATCATCTGAAGGGAGGTAAAGTTAAAACTGTGGTAGTGGTGGAAATCACTAGCAGGAACATGTGAGAAGACCAAGGATGCGACCTTGAGAAAGTTACACCTGCCGGGCAGGTGGGGAAGGAGAGGTCATAGCAGAGGCTACGCAGTACACTGAGAATGAGATTAAAAACAAGAGGCCGTGAGTGAAGGAGGAACGAGTGGGCAGCAACATCAAATGCTGCGGCAGGAAGCGGCGTGAGGGAGGGGTCCGGAGCGGAAGGCACCGGGATTTTGCAAGCTGGGATTTCCTGGCGACTCCAAAGGTGCAGCATCATTAGGGCACCAGAGATCGTCACACTCGGGAGCAACCCCTCAGAGTATGGGGGGGATGAAGACGCAATAACAAACTGAAGCCTCTTTATTTGTGAATTTTGACAATACTCAAAGAAAAGAGATAAAAAGGGACTAAGGCACATGGAGGTGAGGGTTTTTTTTACTGCTGATTATTTGGACTTTTGTTTTCCTATTGTAGTCACTAAAATGGAGAATTATTGAAGTGTCAGAAGGCAGTGGCAAGCAAAGCCATCAAAAGCGGGAGGAAAAGAGAGCAAGGAGGTGAGGGAGGACGTGTGGCCCTGTGCTCGAACCACGAGGCCTCTGACCCGGCACTGCAGGCAGAACGGGGTAGCTGCTGAACCACAGACTCAGCAACCTGGAACGACATTAACCCTCTTTACCGTAAACAACATAGCTAATTGAGTTTTCTGGCATGTAAAATGTATCTACTCTGAAAAATGGTGTATCCCAGATAAGACTCACCATTTAGTATATTTATACCGTGAGAAAATATTAAAGACGTTGCCTCAAGCGGATGATTGCATTTCATACCCATATAAGAGCACTTATTTGGATAACAAAGAGTAGAAATCAGTAGCGGATGTTTGCTCAAGAAATCTCTATATTTCACTTTTAAACAATGGATCATAAATAACTATCTTGAGGTCGAACAAAGAAGTGAGGGCCAGAGAGTAGGATATAGTTCGACACCAAAAGAAGAGCTACCGTGACGGTTTTGTAATCAGCAGCTTTGAAATCACGAGAAATGAAGAAAACAGAAAAGGAATCGAGTAAACAGAAAGCTTAGAATGAGATTTTTGCAGGAGGATTAAAAAGCAAATAAAAGAAAGCAAAACAAACATGGCCTCCCCGAAGAGAAGCCCCAGAGAATAAAAACCATCGTTGCATCTTAGATAAAAGATAGTGAAAGATTCCTAAGAGTGAGATGGCTGTTTGTTAGGGTCTGCGTTCCACTTCGTAAGAAACCACAAACTGTTTCCAAAGGGACTGGACCATTTTACATTCCCACCAGCAAAGCAGCAGAGCTCTGCTCACTTTGCACCTGCACCAGCCTTGATATGTGCAGGAGTTTTTAAATGTGGCATCCCAATATGCATGTTGAGTGCATTCAATATTTTTAACCTAAGAGCATAACACTAGGTGGTTTTAAGATAATGAAAGATAAAGCAGAAGTGGCATTCTTTACAATTTCACAATTCTAATCTAGTTTGAAACGAGAGAACACCCACGGCATTTGTTCATTGACATTAATTAGCAACATAAAAGAACCACTCATATTTTTTATTTAGTAGGTGGTTGTTATGTCCACTCTTACTTTTTCTCAAAATTAAGTGCAATGTTTACCTTCCATTTACTTTATCATTAGTTTTGGAATACCAAATTATAACTCCTGCTTCACAAATCACATGGGATACATGTCACATCCAGGAGGCAGATGATGCTCTAGCCATACTCTCTGAACTCATTTTTGTGTAAATTCTAAGCATTAGGAAACAATAGGTAACACCAAACGTGGACTGGGTCCATGAAAAGGTCCACACTGTCTCACCTCCTGTGGTAGATTCAGACACTGGACCACATTCTTCACCCCTCCCTATCTCCGCTCTTCGCCATGTAACTTGGCAGTCTGCCCTTCAACATTAATATCTTCAACTTTGACTTGGCCATGTGACTTACTCAATACTTTGTGCAATGTGTTGTATGCAGTTGTGATACGAGAAGCTTGAAAGGAGCTTACACAGTGGGGTTTGCTTCCTGTACTTGTTTTGTTTTGTTTTATGAGGAAGGTATGCCAGATAGCCTGACGGTGCCAGGGCCAGCATGAGAGTCAAAATGATCAGCACTTAGTGACTGTGACCTGAAGTTGTTATTCCTGCTGACCCACTACCTCAGGAGGGGCAAATGTTTACCACTGTATGCTTGAAGGTTTGAGCATTTTGTCATGAAAGAGTAACAGGCAGGTCCCATACATGATATAGATAGGTTTACTGTGGAACCTGCTGACACATTTAGGAGAAGGAATATAAGGATGTCAAAGGGCTTTGATTCTGCGTGTGTGTGTTTGGAAGAGTTCAGAATAAGGTGAGGACAGAGCAATTGAGAATAAGTTGAAAAGTTTATATTTCAAAGGGGAATCTGTGGGGAAACAGAATAAAATGATAGAAATAGTCTGTTTAAAATGGAGTTGAGTGACATGAAATCAGAAACTGCAGAAGGCTGCAGAAATAAAATAGTTTTAAAGAATACTGCAGTGCTGAAGAATAAGGAGTATAATTCACTATTTTTCTTTGGCAAAGCCCAAAGATCTTAAGATTATGGCATGTACTCCATGTATGATTCTACAAATAATGTTGACTAAATGTTACTCTCATTCAATTGAATCCAGAGCCTAATGACTGACCAACCCCTTAATAATGATTGTAGTTACAGTCATCACCAACAGGTATTTATTAACTAGCACACTGATTGTCGAGCACATTCTAAAAACTAAATAAAAGTAACCAAGCAACAACAGAGAATTTCAACTGACCGTGCCAAGTAGAGGGCATTAGCCATTTACCATGTTAATCACATAACCACTTCAGGCAGTTATGTGCCAAGAGTTACCAAGGTTAATATTAAGCCTTTTGTAGGTAATAAGCCCAGGCTGAGTGAAAACGTGGGCAGAACAGAAGTCCAAGGATGTCAGTGTAAAGTCCTGAGTCCACAGTGGAGGGCAGCTAGACTTAAATTCATATTCCTCTCCGAGTGTCTTGATAGGAAGGACATTTTGCCTGGGCTAGATGTATAGGATACTCTGCAAATTAAAAAAGTGTCTTGTAATAGGAAGACAGTACCTGGGGATAGGACTTTCCACTGGAAGTATGCAGGGTCTTGGAGGTAGGAAGTGACTTTAGGATTAGCACAGGATTTTCCCATAATGAGAACCTATTCTAATCAGGCTGCTTAAAGGGCCAGAGACAGACCCCTGTGATCTCCAAGGTGCTTGACAAGAAATTCAGAATAATCTCGTAGTGACCGCCCTAGTACCATGCATTCTGCCAAGCATAATTTTGAGAAGATCGATTCAGTTCTCTTTATTACTCAAAGAGAAAATAAATATAATATGCCTTCCACTATGTATTACTAATATTTCATTAAAATATCTACATTAAAAACAGAATACCTATGTTACTGGTTCAGTCTTTAAAAATTCTGACTTCTCTTCTTGAAATTATGTTTTATTAATAATTAAAAGGAGATTATATACATTAATATGTATTTACCTACAACATAGTAGATACAGATATATCATCCCATTGACTGACATAATATGTGTGGCTGTTTGACAACCATCACACAAACTGCCATGTACCTATTTCTGTCTAGATGAGGCATAGTTTACTATTTCTGTATCATGTATATCATGCTATACCATACTTAGTATTTTATACAGATATATATACACACATGCATACATGCACATACATAATAGTTTTTTGTGTTGTTATTCAAATAGCATTTCACATTTTGAATTATTTCAAGGTCAAGAAGGAATAGGAATAAATCAATGCCTTTGAGCCCTAAATTAGAAAAAAAAGACTGCTTGGATTACTAACTCAGATGGCAGTGTTATAATGAGGACAGTGTCTTTTCAAAAACAAGACTAATTTCATTGGCTTCTTAACTGTGAAACTTAAGTGTTCAAGAATGACATCATTGTCTAAAGCTCAGGTCCAATAAGCAGAATATAGCCATTGCACTGTCCTTATTGACATACCAGGAAAATTCTGTCCTGGAAAAGAGGTGGGTAACTGCTGTTGAACAAAACTAAAACATTTCTAGCTAGGAAACTAATTACCCAGAGCAATATAGAAAAATGAAGCTTCTGCCTCTAGAAAGAGGAGAAGTGAAGTCAGTCTAATCTACTCTAATTACATTACCCACCATATTTTAACTCTGCTTTTTTGAAAGGGGGTCTGTTTTTTAAATTTATTTTTAATTATAGTTGACACATAATATTATATGAGTTTCAGAGACCACTGTAGTGATTCAACATTTATATACCTTACAAAGTGGTGAGCACAGTCAGCCTAGTAACCATCTGTCACTGCCCATGGGTATCCCGACACCATTGACGGTATTCCCCATGCTGTATGCTACATCCCTGGTACTAATGTTATAACTAGAAGTTTGTATTTCTTAATCCCCCCCCTTGTCTCTTCAACCCTCCTCTAGCGATGATCAGTTTTTTCCTCAGTATCTATGAGTTCGATTCTTTTCTGTTTTGCTTTTGAGATTCCTCACGTAAGAGAAATCATGCAGTATTAGTAGTCTCTCAGAACTCTTTCCATATTTCCCGCCACAGTTTCAACCTACCAATTCTATGGGCTCGATCATGTTAACAGATTGGATGAACGAATGCATAAACACAGTAATGAATTGTTCTAACTTTGAATGTGGAGCTGAGGCGCCTGCTGAGCGCATTGCAGATGTTTCCTGCGTTAACCAGAATCAGTAGGAAAGATGACAGTGAACGGCACTCCTTCCCCTACAGCTGTGGCTCGTCCTGCAAGACCCTGGTCAGTCTCTCAGGATCTCATAGGGACGCTCTGGCCATGCCTCCATACTCAGCGCTCTCAACATGATTTAGACAGAAACATAAAGGAGTTCTTCACTGTGATACCCTCTGCCCCCACCCCAACCCCACCTGGTTATGCTACATTAGGAATGTCAGCTGTTTTTCATCCCGATTAGAATGCAATTTAGTGTTCTGGCTTAAAATAGCTTATTTCATTAGATTCCATTAGGTACAGTTTCATGATTTTTATCATTTCATTTATGTTTATATTTGTAAACAACATATTATTAAAGCTATTAAATTAATAGGGCATGATGATCACATTAGAGGCATATAATCGTACATCATAGTCTACACATTAGGGCCACCTAAACCTCTCTGCCCAATTCCCGAGCTCCAGATCCCCAGTTAGTTTGCTCCCGAGGTCCAGGCAGCGGCTGCTGGTGCTGGGGCGTGCTCATCAGCAAGAATCAACAGAGCCGGGCCTCATTGCTGATGATAAGCACTGCTCTTTGACCTTGGACAAGTTACTTAACCGGATCCCTACACTGGGGCTCCTATGTAATAAGTTACTGAGAGCATTAAATAAGAGAAGGTACATAAATGATACAAGGCAACAGAATAACTGATTAATAGATGCTATTAAAACACCATGGATTAGTTGAATCTCTCCACAGTTCAATCTTTTCATTTATAAAATGAACACGGTAGACAGAAAAATAAATTTACGCTTTTCTAATCCTACAAGTAAGAAGTAAATTGGATATCTTCTTACTAGATAGTACACCAAGAATAGAAACAGTTTCTACTTCTCTATTTTATCAGGGATAGTATTGACTGAACTAATGTTATTTATTACAAAGAAAAAATATAAAAACAAATGTCAATTGTTCACTGTCCAGAATATGTATCTGAGTGATTCTCCAAACGCTCAGACCCAAATCTTACAAGCCCCAAGACAGTGGTATTTTCAATATGCAGCTCATATTCTGTTGTCCTTCATTTTTCTAAATCTCAGCTACACATTTCCTTTTTTTTTCATGGAATCATGTCCATGTTGCTGTTACTTTATATAGTGACCAGTCTCTTACACTCATATTGCAGTAACTGCCTTGGATAATTTATTTTCAATTATTAATTCAGCACACATTTAATGAAAATTGCGGTATCTGAGATGTTAGTGGGCACAGGGGAGTGAAAGAGCCAAGTCCCAGTGTAGTATCAAGCAAACAATTTGAGCTACAGTTGCTATAGCCGGAGGGGATTTTATATCAAGAAAAACATAAAAGAAGATAGAGTAAAGGGTTTCTGAGTAATGGAGAAAAGGTGTTTCTCTCTTCCTTCCCAAAGTGCTACCAAAAAAAGTCAATGAAAGTATTTTCTGTCACTAAGTACAATTTCAAAAGGCATCCCTGTAAATTAGGGGAATATCCCATTTAGGATATTTTCACAGATCTGTGAATTAACAAATCAGAATATTTGAAAACCTAGAGCCACATAATTACAGGTGGTGTGCATTTATTTATTTAGCATCATGGCCAGGCCTAGATCACACCATGGCTGCAGAAACGAGCTGTCACGCTAAGCCCTGATCGAACTGCCGCTTTACAGAATCATATTATCTTGTGGGACCTGGAATTAAGCAGCCACCTGGGCAGCATGGGAGGAGGTGGCTACAAAAGTTGGATCTGTGACCTGTGAATATAGAGATACAACAGAGTGATTCTGGGTCCTCGGTGGCATAACTGAGCCACCGGATTACTGAGCCTGGACAGTTAAATGAATTGGCTCCATTTTTTTCCATATTGACATTATTTTATTCATGTTTCAAAATCACAGGACACAGGGTCCAACTGGTTTGCTTCGGGCCACGTGTTAATGCTCAGGCTTTTGGAAGGCAGGCTATCTCAGTTGATACTACGACCACTCGGCATTAATTGTTTTGTCTTTATGAAGAGTAATTCCTCAGAAAGAAAATGACAATAGAGAAGTTTTAGCACAAGACAGGAAGGAGCACAGATGTTTAGTAGTCATAAAACTAAGTGTTTACTCTATGAAGCAAAAAGTCTAGCTCTTCCCAAAGTACACAACTTTCTATAAACTAAGCATTTGCATTAACCTTCAAAATTTAATTTTAATTTAAATTGAAGTTACACTTTTATGTAAGGATTTCATGTGTGAAAAACAGTATACCCTGAAACTACGTAGGTTCTATCTAGATTCTTTTTTTTAGTTGAATTCATTGGGGTGACATTGGTTAATAAAATTATATAGGTTTCAGGTGTATAATTTTGTAGTCCATCAACTGTGTGTTGTATTGTGTTCACCACCCCAAGTCAGGTCTCCTCCCATCACTATTTATTTCCCCCTACTCTTCTTTTTTTAATGCACATGATTATCTTCATGCAGATCTCAATTTGAAAATACAAGTGTATTTTTCTCAAGTTATATCAGATACATAAAACTCTTCCATCCAAGTTAATGGGTGATGTTTTTGAATGGTATTCCTAGTGTTATCATAAATACATTCCAATTAAAGTAAGCCCACAACATACTCTGCCAAGAACATATAAAAGCAAAGTTTTCCGACTTAAAGTGGCTAGTATGAGAAACAATGGGGTGTAGATCTCCCTCCCTTCCTTTATTTCCAATATTGACACTGAAAAGTGGTGAGAGATAAAAAGAGTAATAACGATGAAGTTTAGATGGTCAAGAGTTAGGTCAGCAGATTTATAACACATTGTTCTACCAATTTGAGGCACTTCATCTGAAATACTCTTCCTCAGACATTTAACATATCTCCTCTTTTCTGACAAAATAGTCAGAGAATAGGTGACTGAAAATAACAGAAAAAGATGAGCTCTGCTATGGAAACGGATGATTGTCCTGGTAAGAATACAATCAATGAAGAAAAGGGGAGTGCACCAAGAATACCTGTACAAAGTACACCTTTGTACTTTGTATAAAGTACAAAGGTGTCACCGAACAGCAAGTGGGGTCCAGCTGCCCGCTGCCAACCTCCAGGCTAAACTCCAGAGGCAAAGGTTAGGTGATAAAGGAAAGGAATCTTCATTCAAAAGCTTCACAATATTGGGATAACAGCTTTCCCCACTAATTACTGTATTTTGCTGTATATAATGTACTTCTGTGTGTAATGAGCACCTATGTTTTTGGCCCAAATTTTCAGTAAAAAAATATTTCATTTTAATTTTTCAATTCAATTTTTACCTATTTATATTTAGAAACAAAACTGATTATCATATTCCGGGGTATTATTTTGCATAAGTATATCGTTATTGCTCTCTACAGTTACACTTTTAACACATTTGCATAAATAAAAGAATTAAAACATTTATACAGATACAGAATTAGTACTACCTATGTATAATGTGCCTTCTTATTTTTCCCTCAAAAATTTGGTTAAAAAAATGGGCATTATACACGGCAAAATATGGTAGTCACCTGGGCTTATCAATTAAGGCTAGGATAAACTAACTCTTTAACATCTGAGTTCTCCTATCATTTCCCCATTAGTTTTAATGATCTTATTTCTATAGGGTTAGTTTACAAATGAAAACAACATAAGATACAAATGCTACACAATTTTTTAAGAATGGCTGGCTTCTGCCTCAAAGGTCATCCCCTCTAGAACACCCGAAGAAGAATAAACCTGCCACTCTCTGCCAGGCCAGCCCAACCCTAGACTGTGCCCAGAGCTTCTTCCCACGCGAAATACCTTCTGTTAGGAAACACAGGCATCTGTAGCACGATTATCCAGGGATGCTCCAGGAAGAAACACAGTGCAGGAGCCGGAGAGCTGGAGCCCACCAGCTGCCTGAGTGCCCTTCTTTTATTTCAAATCTTTTTGCCCACAATTCCATGCGCTCTGGAGATGTTCCATTTTCTCAGCCAATCCTATCCTAGACCGTTTCCCATTGCCTCCACAACCTCCTCCTACAGCCCCTCCCTACTCTTCCACAGTGAACTGATCAGATCTCTCTGTATCGAAGGGATTAGCAATTAGCTGTAGAGGGTGCTCACTTAAACTCAGCACTCTACGTGCATTTTGTCCTTTGATTCTCACAGCCTTCCAGAAGACAAATATTATTGTCCCCAGTTTACTTTAAATTTGTTAAAACTTGGAAGGACAGACAGCAGATAGTAGTTCACGAAAAAAGGATTCCTCCCCAGGCCCACCTGCCTTCAAGCCCTGTTCTTCCCATGACAATGTGCTACCTCTGCGAGGACACCAGCGTTGTGGCTTGATTGGCAGACCGAACCTTTCCTCGGCCTCCAGGATCACCTCATAAACATTTATGAACGTCTGTTATTTAGTGATGAAGCCCAGCACCACATACTAAACTGCTGACTGTTACTTATTTGTATTATCTTTCGTTGCACTCCCTCCCACTGCAACTTCTCAGGGAGGTTTCTATTAGTAGCCTTTCATCTCATGTTGTCTGGGTTTTCCATCATTGCTTTCTCTACAAAAAAGACAGACGTGATAAAATCCTATTATTATTATTATCAATTCTTAAAACTACTTCAAGGTAATAGGAAGAAGGTTACTGACAATCTGATGGTGTAGATATCTAGTCACAAATTAGACAACAGAGGAGCTGGTACTGGATCCCATATCTGCTTTTGCCGCCACCTCCTCATGGAGGTCACTGCTTTAATTATTCACTCAAGGTACTAGGCAATATTTATAAAGGGGCAATGCTAAAGCTTCAATTTACAGTTTGTCTCAGACAATAATTTTGGACCTATTTTAAATCCAGTGAATTATATCTTTAGTTTATGGATTGCTTTTTGCTATTTCTTTTCTGAAAAGAACACATTTAAAATATGATACTAACCTCTGACCCTTTCAAGAAGGCTAAGTGCTTCCTATCATTTTTCTTACTTGATATTCTTTATAATTTATCTGTGGTATTTTGTTATAGCGGGCAAATGGACTAAGAAAGTCCTCCAAACTTAGAAGGTTATTATTATAAGAGAAGCTAATGAGACTTAGGTTAAAATTTAGCTCTGTTGGTAAGTGGCAAAGCCACAGATTAAGGAAAGCATTTAATTGACTGAAGGGCCAGTGTTCTCAGCCCTTCTGGCTCTATTACCTCTCTGATCAGTGCTGCCTTGTGTATACCTCTCTAAAACCTCAAGTTCTACAAAGATTTTGTCTTGCTCTTGGTAACCTCCTGTTTTTGCATCTGCTAGTGGCAGCCCTTCCACTTATTTTTGTACTTTCTATCTGTTCCATTCTTCCTTGTTAAAATAGGTCTATATTCTAAGAACTTTTCCCAAAGGCTCTCCATGAAATTTCAAAAAGAGCACAACTCCCAATAAATAGCATTCTTAAGTCCTTAACTCACATATTACTGTATTTTCCCATGTATGATACCCTGCAATGTATAATGTGTACCCATGTTTTTGGCTCAAGCTTTCAGGAAAAAAATCTTTTGTTTAAATTTTTTAGTTCAGTTATATATTTATTTATATTTAGACACTTGTTTTTGGTATTATAAGAGAATTTAGCATTTATTTTTGAACATATTATGGTACAAGAAATTTTATGGTAACAATTAATTAGAAAACACAAGAAGAGATGCAAGGTTTTACAGGCACTACCGATGTATGACGTGCATCCTTATTTTCTCTCAAAAATTTGGACAAAAAGTGCACATTAAACACAGCCAAATACAGTAATTCATTCATGTATAATAGACATTATTGACTGAATGTGCCACACTCAAGCAAGCACTGCAAACACTGAGATGAGCAAGATGGAATCTCTACTATGGGAGAACTGGATGTCTGCTGGGTGTGTGCTGGACAGTAGACTGTATGCACAGTGATTAACAAGTATGATAAACACACACATATGCTGTAGGAGATTGCAGACAGGTGCTAGAGAATAATAACGCTTGAGGGAATCTACAAAGTCTTCTTTGATGGGAAGGTGTCATTTAAGCTTATCCTTAGTTTTCATTTGGCAATGACTTTTTATTTTTTATTTTTTAATACAGGTGAAATTGATTATTTTCATTTCAGATGTATAGCATAGAGGTTAGACATTGACATAACTTACAAAGTGATCTTCCTTGAAGTTTAGTGCCCACCTGACACCATAATTATTACAATATCATTGACTATATCCCCTCTGCTGCATTTGAGTTTATCCTTGAAGGATGAAATAGAATCTGGCAGCCTAATGAAGGAATAACTTCAAAGCAATAAATACAGAATACATAAATGAGGATGTATTCTGAAGAGTAAATACTCTTTCTCTATGAATGAAGAGAATAGTACACGATGAGGTTTTTGAATAACTCAGAGACGATGTCTTTGGACCCTGCAGAAGTTGAACTTACACATGGATTAGTTATTGTCAAAGAATGACATCACTCAATTCAATTCCAGTCAAAATGCTTTACATTTTATAAAGTTCCAATTTAAAGATGCAATACTTAGTCATAAAGTAACAGTGAAAATTATCACGAAACATTGCCAAGAATGAAATAGACCAAAAATCCCTCATTGACCCAGTTCTCTTCTTAGATATATGATAAGTCACAGAAGTGAAGTTCTCACATTTGTTAATATTACCAGGACACTTCAAGAGATTTACTGTTGTCATTTGTTTGTTTCCTTGTTTGATTGTTTGCTTGCCTTGTCATTCTCCTGGTTTATCCCCCAACTCTATCCTATGGGTAGACTATCTAGTCTGTGGCTAGTGATCGAGAATTGTATATGAGTTAAATGCAACTTTTACAGAGAGTTCTGTGCTATACATATCAAGAGAAGGTGATTGGTTCATAGTGTATGGTAATAATAAGTCCGAGAATGATATACTCATTAATAGCTTTAGAATAAGTCACACCCCTCCTAGCTTTTTGTAAATTAGTGAATTATAAATGTATTTGGTGGTTATCACAATACAAAATACAGGTATCTTATCTTCTTGGGGAAAAGTCAACTTTGATGAGGCTAGTAGCAAAATATTCAAATAATAATATAGCCACAAAGCCATGTGGAAATTTTACCATGATTCTTTGTATTTTGCAAAAATATTTTTACTTAAAACAGAAAATACTACTGTATCTTCTAAAAGCAAGTACCATATTAAAAGTTTTTTTAAAGATGGATTTAGTTAATATAAACATTCCCTAAAGAAATTAGTAGAACTATTGTACATCAGATACGTTGCCTCAGTGTGGAACACCTTATCAATCTCTTCCCACCATGTCATCCTTAAGTGGCCCATTGCTGTTCTTTATCTGCTGGAGTGACCCCCATAGTTATGAGATTGTGCGGTTTAGAAAAGAAGCATAAGCCTTTTCAATTCCTTAGCACATTCTGGGTCACCCTGGTAACTAAATATACATATATCAGAAATCTCACTCTCTAACCTCAAACTCATCAAATGCTGTAGCCCTGCCCCAATTGCAGCACCAACCGCCAAGTTCTTGTCTGAAATGTAGGTGAGTCCTCTGTGTAATGAGGATAATCACTGCCTTTTAAGACATTTTAAATGCTTAGACTCTTATTATAATTAAGTGCAGAAAAGTTATTTTATTTGGCAAGGCCAGGGAATGGGGTCTTGTGGGTAATGGTCCAACTCAAAGAGAGAAAAGATGTTGGTGCTCCCGAGATGCAGCCTGGTTTGTATGAGATGATTGGACTTTAGCCGAGGACTCTCCCTCATTCATGGTAGAAGACCATTACGTTGCACCATCAGATGTCTAACTAGCTCAAAGGACTTCAGAATTGTTACCAGCCCTGGTTGAAATGATGCCACACATTCTTTCCCTCTTCTGATTCAGAACCTTTCCTTAGAAAAAAGGATGTGGGAATAAACTCTTTGGCAGTAGGCATTTATTGAGCCTTGAGACAACGTGAAGCAGTAATAGAAATAGCAGTGGAACTACCTGGGAAGATTAACAATGTCTTTCGCACTTCTCCAGCCATGCTATCTAGGAAGTTTTCTCTGTGTATTTGTCAAGCTGTAATAAACAATATTGTGTTTGGTCGAGAATTCCATGTCCAAAATCAAATGTAACTGAGCAAGGTGCCCCATTCTGGTTACCAGGGCAAGAGGTAAAACTTGCTCCTGAGTTTAATTTGAATATTATTTCAAGTTTCCTTGGTAGCCTGTTCCACATACCTAAGATATTTTTGAGCATCCTTTTTTATTAAAATATCTATAGAAGATTTTTTAAATGTGGTTTAAGAAACACTGTGACCCTGAGCTGAGAGTGCAATGAATTGATTTCCTTACATGTCTGCATCACGGATCAAGGGACCAGCTCATGGAAGCCCGATTTCCTCTTGCCCCTGCTGTTCACCCCATTCTTGAAACTCCTCCTGTAACCTCCACTGTGCCAGTCCCACCTACTTGTCTGCCTGTCTGGCTATCTCAGCCTCCTTTGCTTATTCATTTTCTTCTCTTGCCTGTTAAATACTGCTGTCCCTGGACTTTGTCCTCAGCTCTTTCTTGTGTACATTCTGCTGTCTACTTGGGTAACATACACTTTTCATACAGCTTCAATTACTCTGCACTAAAAAATTCTCGAATCTAATCTGATCTCCATTTCTGACCTCTCTTCTCAGTGAGAGCCCCAAATGCAAACACACATAGCTAAATAGTATAAATAGTGGGGTTTTGTCACCCCTCCACTCTGCACCTATTCTTATATTTCAAAAATCAATTAATGTATTATGATCATCTGGTCATTCAAGCTAGAAACATCCCCATATACTTCAAAACCGATTTGTTGCTAAGTCTTGTCAGATCATCCTCCCATTGCCTCTCTTACTTTCCAGTGATCACAGCCCTAGTATAAGTTTTGATTGCTTCACTGTGAGTTTTTGCTCCATTCTAAAAGCTAAAGCATAAACTGATCTCCCTGATGCCCCTCTGTTCTCTGGTTCCCGCCATCCTACATGCTTCTCCCAGAGTCATCTTTTCATTACAAGATATTACTGTGTCTGTCCCCTGATTTATTGGTTCTCCAGTGTCACAGAATAAAGTCCAAGTTTGTTGGCACAATATGAAAACTTCTTAAAAATCTGAGCCTAAAATATGCACCTATTCTTTATCTCTTCTATGATAAAAACAGATGGGAAGAACTTAACCCATTTGATATTAAGTCATATCTATAGACTCCGTGCAGCTTCCCAATGCCTTCTAAAAAATAAACTTTAAGAGATTGTGGTTTTGAGTTAATTCTTGAGTCCTCACTACCACCACTGCCAATAGCACTCCACAGGGTTTTCACCCTCACTCTAAACTTGTAACAACAGAACCAGCAACAAGGAGTTACCTAGGCTTCACATGCTCCACAAAGGTGCAACCCAGAAACAGTCACAGCTTTGCTCACCCCTGGGAATTTTATACCCAGTAAAAATATCTTGTAAAGTTGCTGGTGAAATAAAGACATTCTCAGACAGACAAAAGCTGAGATAACCAATAGCCCACAGATCTGCCATAGAAAAAAAATCTTGAAGAATATCTTTAGGTTGAAGAGAAATGATGTTGTGTGGTACCTTATATCTCCAGGGAGGAATAAGGAACAGGAGAAAAAGGGAATTCAATAAATGTAAAAAAGCTATTTGTAATGCCCAAATTTTCTTCATTTTTTATAACTTATTTAAAAGATTCACCCCCTGCCCCCAAAACACAAATTTGCCAACTACCCACAGATGAAACAGCTTTATTAGAGCTATGGAGTCCAGATGAGAGACACAGCACCTTAGTGGAACACAGAAAGAAGGAAAGATAAATTGAGAAATGTAAGAACAGTTTCACTTCACACACACCACTCCTCCCAACCCAACGCAGCACGGAGCTGAGATACAGCACCTTGGCTGGAAAGTTCTCCCATGCTTTACACGGAGGGAAGAGAGCTCCTTTTTATTGCAGGGTACAATTCCAGTTTGAACGCATCACTGTTTGTTTAACCATTTGCTCTCTGAAGGACATCAGGGTTCTTTCCAGTTAGGGGCTATCACGAATGAAGCTATTATGAACAGTTGTGTACAGGTATTTGTGTAAACATATGTTTTCATTTCTATGAAATAAATGCCCAAGAGTGCATTTTAGAGATCATACAATAGTTGTATGTTAATTTTAGAAGAAAGGGCAAAGACATTTCCCAGGTGGCCACATGTTTACATTTCTATCTACTGTGACACAGTGAGGTTTCTCTGCACCCTTGCTAGTTTTAGGGTTGTCACTACTTTCTTCTGTGTCAGTTCACATAATTACATAATTTTTCTTTGTCCTGTTACTAGTACTTATTTTCAGGATTGTTGAACAATCCTGGCATGCCTGGTATAAATTCCACTTGGTCATGGTGTATAATTCTTTCTATACATTGTGGGATTTCTCTCACTGATATTTTGTTGAGGATTTTTGTGTCTGATGTCATCTCACAAGAGATAATGATGTGCAGTTGTGTTGTTGTTGAACTGCCTTTGTTATGGTTTGAATCAGGTTAATACTTTGTTATTAATGAGTTGAAAAGTGCTTGCTCCTATTATGTTTTTTTTTTCTCAAAAAGATTGTGGAAAGTTAATGTTAATTATTTTTTAAATGATTTATAAAATTATCTAGCATGGCCATCCTGGCCTGGCGATTTGGGGGGCAACATTTTTCTTTTAACATATGTGTTCATGCACAAATATTGTCACTGAGATATTTGCCCTTTTAATGGTAGTATCTGTTGCAAAAACATAAAAATTGTGTTCTTATTTTTTCAAAAATCTTAATGTTTTCTCTTTCTCTCTTTACTTACTTTCTTCCTGTTTTGTTTATATTTACTTATTTACAGTTTGATTGAAATATAATTCACACACCATACAATTCACCCATTTAACAGGACAAGTCAATGATTTTTAGTATACTCACAGTATAGGTGTAACCTTCATCACAGTCCATTTTAATATATTTTCATCATCTCAGAAAGAAGCTCCACACTCCTTAGTTATCACCCTGTAGCTGCCACTCCCTCCTGCAGCCCCAAGCAACTGAATCTACTTTATGTCTATATGTATTTCCCTATTCTGGACTTTGATACGCATAGAGTCATGTAACACATGGTCTTTTCTGACTAGCTCTTTTCACTTAGCATGATGATTTCAAGGTTCATTTGCATTGTAGCATCTACCAGTACTTGACTCCTTTTAATGGTTTAATACTATTTCATCATATGGGATATACCACCTTTTTTTATCCATCTGTCTATTGATGGATATTTAAGTTCTTTCCATCCTTTCTTAATTATAATGAATAACACTATTATAAATGTTTGTATATAAGGTTTTGTGTGGACATATGTTTTCACCTCTTTTGGGTATATAACCAGGAGTAAAATTTTTAGACCAAATGGTAACTATATGTTTAATGTTTTAGGAAATGTAGAAACTGTTTTCTTATATCAGCTTTGCCACTTTATATTTCCACCAGCAGTGTAAAAGGGCTCCAATATCTCCTCATACTTATCAACACTTGTTATTATCTGACTTCTTGATTCTCGCCAACCTGCTGGATATGAAGTAGTATCTCACTCTGGTTTTGATGTCTATTTCCATGAAGACTCATGATTTTGACAATCTTTTCATGTGCTTGTTGGCCATTTTCATATTGTCCTTGGAGAAATATATATTACGTGATTTTTTTTCATCAGTATCATTTATTACTCTGGTCTTAGACTGACTGCCCTTCCACTTACTGTCTCTAATGTGATGTTAATTTTGCATGGCTTTTCCTCTCAATGACACTTAGATTTTGTGAGCTCTTCCTTCCTCAATCTTGATTCGTGTGCAGCAATTTCTCTTGCAGGTCACAAGAGAATCTCAGATATAATAAAATCTTATGCCCATGAAAACTAGATTATTCTTCATTTTTGTCATATTATATGACACACAAACTACCCTAAAACATATACCCTCTCCTTTTACAATTTCTTCTTGTCAGTGTTCATATTCCTTCAGTGTTGTAGAGTGCATAATGTTGGTATTTTAGTTTTCCTGTTTAGACCTGTCTATTAAAAAAATTAAATCATGTTTTCCTTCTTAGCTCATGAATACTAGTTCATTCTTCTTGACTGGATTCATATTATGCAAAGAAAACTAAGAATTTTTCTTTGGTAGTAGCTCAGTTCCTGATTTATTAGAGAGGTTTCTGCTTCCCTAGCTCCCATATGCTATTCCTTTTATTCCCCAGTTTCAGATTACCCTCAGTCAGTTTTATAATTTCTCCCCTTTGTATACATTATCTCAGGTGTCACAACTATTCTCCATGCTTCTCCACTGATTTCCTGCATTTATCCATTCATTTCCTGTTCACCACTAGCTTCTGTTTCTCTGTGGTGATTACTGGAAACACCCATCTGCCGCTCTCACTGTTGCATAAGAAGCCCACATCCTTGTCTGTGTGTAATGCTGCTTCGAAAACCCAATACTAGAGACTTGGGAGTGTGAAAATGACAGCCTGAAACTATCAGCCATGGAAACTGCTTCCTTGCCTCAGGGCCAGTAACTGAGCACTGGTGCCCTTGGGGAGCAAAGAGATCAGCCCAAGGCTGGTGGCCGGACCAAGTCTGAGGTTTCACTTTCAGGGGCCACAAGAGAAAAGTCACAGCACGTGGTGGGGCAGACAAAACGGAGTGCTCAGAGCACATCCTTCAGAGTCTTATTTATGGGAATTGAAAATAACAGCTGGTGCTGCTCTTTGCCTCGCTTGCCTCTGCGGGGGTCTGCACTGGGACCACCCACAGGTCCCCATTCATCCCATTCACCAGGCTACCTTCATCAGTGCCAGGGGCACATGGGAGTGCTCCTGAGGCCGTCCTTGTCAGAGAACCCTTAAGTGCGAATGCCTGTGTGTATGTTTGTGTAAGTCTGTCAACCTTTGCCCATCCCTGTCCTCATTCCGTTCCTGGCCAGGAGCCTGTACAGCTGGCTCAGCTCCTGCGTATTTCCCCATGCGATTGATACTCTAACGTTTCGACCAGCTGTTTCCTCTGCAGGGACATTTCTTCCACTGAGTTTTCCCTCTGCCCAGGAGATCTGTAATAGTTTCCTCTGATTGTTCTTGAATCTTTCTTATGTTTCACCTGAGTCAAAGCTGCCTTTACATTTGCAGTTAAACCACATATCTTCCCATCCTAAAGTCACAGTGTATTCCCTCGCCTCTCATTTCCTCCTTTACAGCCATATCAATTTAGTTTAAAGTCCCCATGACCCCTGTAGAATGACAGGGAGAGACTATATATTATTTATGAAAGAGGTGAAAGGAGACAGGGACACAGAGAAGAAAGTAACATATAAATTACCGAAAAGAAAAATGTGGGGAAATATTTTATGTATTTATATTTAGTGTTTAAAAATTTTTATTTATTGATTTGTGTGTGTGAGAGAGAGGCAGAGACAGAGGTGAGTTATTCCACTTATTTATGCATTCATTGGTTGATTACCTTTTTAAACATGTAATTAATTTATTTTTGGAGAGAGAGGAAGGGAAGGAGAAAGAGAGGGAGAGAAACACTGATTGATTGTTTCTTGCACATGCCCCAGCCAGGGACCAGGGTCACAACCCAGGCGTGTGCCCTGAACAGGAATCAAACTAGCAACACTTTGCTTCGCAGAGTCAGGACCATTGGTGGATTCTAGTATGTGCCCTGACCAGGGATCAAAGTTACAACCTTGGCATAGCAGGGCAATGCTCCAACCATAAACTAGCCAAGCTATTGTATGTAGTTCTAGAGCTACTACACCTAGTATACAGTGTGCACACCCACGGCCATGTTTAAATAATACAAGTTCAGGAGTGTTGTTTGGTTCTTCCACCACACAAGGCTTCAAATGTGCCGACTACTGTGTTCTAAAACCTATCGGGAAGAAAAGCTACATTATTCTCTTGATATTTCCCTATGATTTCATAAATCCATTTCTCAGTGGCCCAATATTCAGATGATAGACGCATCATTGTACTGGTTCTAAACAATGAGCCTTCTCGTTTGATCCTGGGACAGAGCAGCAAAATGCTTTCAGTCGATGCTAATGGAAGTGTAATTGGCCAATTCATAACTACAGTCCACAATGATAGCAATAACAAATGCCTATGGACTTCCCACCATGTGCCAGTCACACTTCTAAGCACATTGCTTGTTTTATTTCATTTAAGTCTCTTTAAGCTTTTTTGGTATGCACAGTTTTTTTTAAAATATACACTATTGTTATAGTTGAGTTAATTGAGGCACAAAGTGTGAGTAATTTGTCTAAGTTCCTCAGTAAATTACAGGGCAGAACCATGATTTGTCTGCAGGGAATCAAACCATAGAACTATTGCTCTTGACCACGCCTTTATGCAAATCTTGATAAACTACAGTACCTGATATTCTTTACTGTGACATTTTCTATTTAAACCAACCTGAGTTTACCCAGGACAAGCATGTTGTACAACACTAGGGGGCACCACACACATCTATACAATGGGAATTGTGCACCTAGGGGATGGATGGCAATGTGGCAGTGATTTTTCTTTTCTTAAAAAAAAAACTTTTTATTGATTTTTTTCAGAGAAAGGAAAAGGGAGAGAGAAAGACAGAGACAGAGAGAGACATCGATTTGTAGTTCCACTTATTTATGCATTCATGATCTGACTGGAGAGTGAACCCACAACCTTGGCAAGCTGAGTGGTTGCTCTAACCAACTGAGCTACCAGGTCAGGGCTGAGCAGCAATTTTCCAACCAGTGTACTACAAGAATTTTTAATACATGCAATGCCTGACTGTTTAGTCAGGGGCACTGACCTCTTTTCCCTTAGACTGTCAAATAAAATAATGACAACAGCCAAAACAACAATAGCTATAGGTATGAATGAATCAAAATTATACCTATTTTGTCTGATCAGCAAAAAATATATTTTTTGATATGCTGCAGAATTTTAGTAATTAGTCTATGTGCCATAAAATGAAAAAGGCTGAAAATTATTGCAATAAAGTCTTCCGTATGCCATCAATTTTCCATGAAATTGTCCTCACCATCGCAATACCTCTAAACTTCTAAAGTTTAATAAACAGGTAAAATAAAATCCAGTTTTTGTTTGATGATGAGATTTGGCGCCGTGCTTCTCCACCTCTGGTCAAACATCCAGATTTCTGAGTCCAGATTTCTGAGTTCTGTGATAGTGGGAAGGTTAACAAGGATTTATAACACTGCCGACCCAGGCAGTCCCTGGAATGAACAAAACATGACGTGGTTTGTGGGGGAGGGGACAGGAGAGGAGAGCTGTAAGCAGTGGTTCTTTTGTCATTTCTGGTATTATTTCCCCCTTCTTTATCAACTCCATCATTATGAAGCTTAATAATGAGCCCTACTTTCCACCCTTGCTCTCCCATTGGTCACTGGCTGCCGCAGTCTGGGCAGAAAGTAAATAAACATCATCCCCGTCAACTTAGGCCAACCAGTTTCCATGTTTGTCTGCTCAGGGAGGCTCCAGATTTATTGTTTCCTGGCTGTTTTAGGTTTTGTCCTTGTCAAAGGACTGGGCTGTGGTGTTAATTTTCTCTTAGCCAGCATTCTTTTATTATGCCCCCAGTACTTTGGGGTCATGACTGAAATTCCAGCCTACATGGAACCCTGACCAGTGGCTAACGGATGAGGTTCTTATTTCCTGCCACCTTCTCCCTGTGGACTGGAGGAGACCTCCCTGATCAAGACAGTCCCTGGTGATTTCCCTGCATCTGTGTTTTGCCTAATATGTCAAGCTTACCATCCTCTCTAGGTAGCAGCTCTCCCTCTGGTGCCTTGACCTGGTTTGTCTAGAAGGTGGTCAGCCTCTGGAGCTAGTATCTCTACCACCCAGCATGCCTAGAAGAGACAACACAGAGAAGTGAAATGTACTTTATTTTACATTCCCGTTTGTCATATTTTTTTTTCCTATGGATAGTTGCAGATTCCAAGGACATAGTAAAGGACTTGGAGAAACATTCTTTAAAGACATTGCCTTTAGAAAATTTTTTCTGATTGTAGAGATAGAGAAAGATGGCTTTTAGAACAAAAAGATTATCTTCTTACTTGCCTATGAAGAATAAAACAGCATATCCCAAAGAGAAGACACGAAGACAATTTCTATTCTCAATAAGCCGGTAAGGCTGACTGAGGCTATAACACTAAACTTGCTGGAAAATAAGAGGTGACAAGTACAGACGCTACGCATCACAGAATTTCAAAGAAGCTGGAAAAAAACAAAACAGTCCCAAAAGGGTTCAGAAAGGAGATAAAATTGAGTTGAGCTCTGAAGGATGAAAATAATTTGGAAAAAGAATCCCAAGATATTCTATTGCATTGTCATCTAATGAATATATAGGAAAGTAGAAGAAAAATGATCAGAGAAATCTACCTGCCAAGTTAATAAAACTGTCGAGGTTCTTAAGTGCCAGTATAAATATAAAAATAATGAACTTAATTTCACTGTCAAAGAACACTAAGAAGGCTCTTTCAGTAAATCCTTCAAATTTGACTGCTTTGAAGTTTTCAGTAGCATGAAGAATAAATCTTATGCTATAGACCTTCCTTAAAGAAGTCTTCCTCAGATTTCATAAAGATGTTTGCTTTGGTGATACTCAATTTTTGTTTTCCTTTTATGCAGCTAAAAGAGTGATGATGATGCTATTAGGACGATGAGAAAATGTTTTCTGTTTTCTCTCAGATAAATGCACATCTGAATGGTGTAGGGAGGGTAATTGCTGATGGAAAGATGGTTAGGCAACGTGAACTTCAGTAGCAATTAGAAGTCCTCCTTTCAGTCTTCCCCTGTTCAGACCTGCCAGGAGCTAATTAACTGCTTTGGCAGTGGGGAGATGTGGCAACGCCACTCACAGTTTCTGAAGGGCTGCAAGGTATTTAATTTGAACAATAGCTGGAATGGGAGTAAAAGACAGAAAGCTGTACTTGAACAACAATTAAAATAAAAAAAAAGAATTTAAGGGCTGCCCTTAGCAAGACTATCAGCAGATAGAGTGTGCTGCCTAAACGTTCTTACTCATTTCAAAATGAATTGCCTGAAGATTTATGTTGAGATTTTTTCTTTAATTAAGGGAAGCTAACATTGCAAACACCAGCAAGGGAAGTCATTCCTCTGTGATTCTGCATTGGAAAAGGCAATGCAGTGTTTCCATCCATAGCAACATGAGAATGGGGGTAAGTGGTTTATGGCAACAAGGTAAGAACAGCCTGGTTGTGCTAAGTCTATGCAAAGAAGGAAAGGACAATACCAGCCCACCTACAATTAACTCTACCAATGGAACACTACGGTCGGAATCTATTAACACACAGTAGAGCAGACTTTTTTCTTGCCTCTTCCTACCCTCTGGTGTTTGCTAGCCATCCTTGGTCTCCCTTAACTTATGTGTATCACTCCAATTTCTGCCTCTCATCTTCGTGTTCCCTCTGTGTGTGGGGGTGTCTCTGTGGGTCCTCTCCCCTTTTAAGGGCACCAGTCACTGGATTTAGGATCTACCCTAATCCAGTATGACCATATCTGAATTTAACTAATTACATTTGCAAAGATCAGATTTCCAAACAGGGTCACATTCTGAGGTTCTTGGTAGACATAAATTTGGAGGGATACTCTTCAATTCAATATAATGCCATTTAGTTTCTTAAGTATGTAAATCTTACTGTTATGTTATCTCTTCATGGCTGTTTTTTTTTAAACCGTACAGTTCTCTCAAATGAGGCAATTGGATATGATGAAATAGATCGTTTTCTCTGTGACTCGAATGCACTTAAATATAAGATTTTCTCGTTTTAAAGAACATCACAAACCAGTTCACAGAGTTTAAGATTATTTTGTAACTTATAAAATATTTCAGGCATATGGAAATATTGAAGTGTGGAATATGGAATATGTGGAATATGGAAGTGTGAGAAACAATAAAACATATACTTTATCACCACAATTTAACAGCTATTATCACTTTCTCTTTTTTGATTAGTTTTAAAGAAGAAAAGGCAAAGAGACAGCTAAGCCTTGCCTCCACCCCTTTTAACTTCCTCCCTCCCTGAAGGAACTACCACACTGAAGCTGGAATAAATCATTCCTGTGCACTTTGGTGCCTCTCTTTAATAAAAACTCTATTTGTAAAATAATTTAGTTATTAAAATTTATAGCAGTTGTTTCTACCAGCCCATTCTTCTGCAAATATTTTATTGATTCCTCCTTGTTGTTCACCCTAGAGAATCTAGTTGTGCAGAACATATGTATAAGAATGTTTACTACAGCACTTTATGCAAGAATGGAAAAAGTTGCAAACAAGCTACTGTATTTGTCAAACTATAAGACGCACTACTCCCAAATTTGGGAGGAAAATGGGGTGTGTCTTATAGTCTGAAGGTAGCTTACTTGGCTAGTAAATGTAGTTTATTTTATATTGGTGAAATATTATGTTATTAATGTTATTAAATATTTTACCACATTTTTTGCTTCAAAAATTTTTTTCCTATTTTCCTTCTCTGAAACCTAGGTGTGTCTTATAGTCTGATGTGTCTTATAGCCTGAAAAATACAGTAATTATCTGACCTTAGGGTTAATATAAATAAAATGTTTTATCAACTAAAAATATTACTAGCAATTAAAATATTTTGATAAGATGAACAGAATTTAAATTAAAAAAGAGAAATACATGTGAAATGATTTCTTAAAAATTGTCTATGTTTTAGAATACATATTCCTTAATAATATAAAATATTGCATAATTTTATTTTAAAAAATCTCTTGGTGTTATCACTATTTTTTCCATGTAAATCCTTCGGTTCACATGTGGAATCTGGTATTAAAATCGGGTGACGGATGCAGGACTTCAATATTGCAACAAGGCAACATGTTAGCAAAACCTCGTCTGGCCCTTGTCATTGGCTCTCCCAAGAAAGTAGAGATAAAAGAACTTTTGTTTGTAATTTCCAAAAATCGTTTCCATATGTTATAGCTGCAAATAATAATCAGATAAGGGATGATTTTAGAAACTTGGTCTTTTTCAACATCTGGATGATATATCAACTTAGTTCTGCAAAGGCTTTAGATAACTTGTATACATTTCCAAATTGCCAGTTCTAGCTATTACAGCATCTAAATTGCCATACACAAGAAACAGTATATTACTTTCACCATTATCTTCAGAATAGAAAAGCTATAGTGGTGTGATGGTAATGCATGTGTGCACACTGCTACTCTCAGTAGGTCCAAAATCAATCAAACAATATTGCTTTAATAGAGCTGAGATCTAATAAGGTAATGGCAGCCTGAAATTCATTAATGAGTAAATATATAGTGAATTTCACACATGGAAGCAAGTACCTGTGTGAGTCAGAGAACAAGGAGTGTGGGATGCAAGGGACGGCGCACTGCAGCCATTCCCAGACCTCCCAGCACAGGCCAGCTGCTCCCTGTTGTGCACTATTCTCCCTCGACAGAGCTCATCACAAGGCAACCCCATAGTTATTTGTGTGATTACTTGGTTAAAGTTTTTCTTTTCTACCAGACACTCAGCTGGATGAGGTCAGGGGCCATGTTAGAATTCCCCAAATGTCAGAAAAGGGAAGCAAGTGGAATAAATACACTAACCAAAATAAATAAATGGTGCCCATGAATATCATAACAAATCAGATTTGTATACATTTGCAAAGAGTTTGTTACTGCAAAACAAGAAATTATGCAAACAGGCTGAAGACACTTGAAAGTCACAGACAACCATAATCTTGTCCAGAAATGGCCAATGCACGGCCCGTCTATTGCCACTGCCCCATGCTGAGACTCTGGTGGGCCTTGCAGACCGATGGGCATTGTGCTGCGGTGAGCCCAGAGGTGGCCTCTCCCACATCCCCGTCACAGTGCAGCGGCCTCTTCCAGCCACGGTTCCGCACCCCAGATCTGGACAAGCAAGACCTCTTTCCTGTAGAAGCTCAGAGCCAGCTTTCATCACAACTTGTCCCATTAGTATCTTTCCCTTTTTTGTGATCCTAATTTCCAGTTCTATGCTTATTCAGTGAACTTCGTAGTTAGAATCATTCTCAAATTTGGGTAAGAAAAATGCCAGTGTATGACAATGGATAAATACTGCAATCTTCCTAAAAGTCACCAAACTAGTTGTTAGTAAGTCAAAACTCCAGTCAAATACTAAATAGCTGTGTTTGTGATGGTGAATACATTAACTGTGTGAGCAAGCAGGAAAAGGAATATGTTGGGTTAGTTGGTTTTTAAATGCCTCTGAATTGGACAGATGCAACATTTAAGAATTTTCACTGTCTTTTGTTGTTGCTAAGAACATTACTGAATATATGCCCTGGCTGGTGTGGCTCTGTGGATTGAGTGCCTGCCTGTGAACCAAAGGGTCACCAGTTCAATTCCCAGTCAGAGCACATGCCTGAGTTTCGGGCCAGGTCCCCGATGGGAGTCACATGAGATGCAACCACACATTGATGCTTCTCTCCTCTCTTTCTCTCTCCCTTTCCCTCTCTAAAAATAAATAAATAAAATCTTTTAAAAAATTAAAAAATATTAAAAAAACAAATGTTACGGAACATAAAGGCCTACATTCAAGCTACCATGAGCAGCTTTTAAGAGACTTCTGGACACTACAAACCATTTTTTCCAAACTCTTGTAAATTTGAAGCAATAAAAATAATAGGTAATTACCATTAAATGCCGATTTTAGCTTCCTGGTTGAATTTGGATGAGATTTATTACAGAGAAAATTGTGGTTTTAATCAGATACTTAATTTATACTTTGATTCAATGAGTTGTAACTCTGTAGTATTTCAGCACATTAAAATGCTTACAGGGGTTATAGTAGACATACTCTTGCTATGTTTATTATACATAGTCATACATATTGTATGATTATACATAGTCATACAATACCATATTTAGTCATGACTATGATTACTTGCTATGAATGTTAGTCATAACTGCTTCAATTGTTTACCTATAAAAAAGTATGATCTACTGTAGTGCAGTTTCTAGACATATCAAAGTTGTGCAAAGAGAGGACTGCCTAAATCTTAGACCTATTTGGGACTTGTGGATGGCAGGGGAGAGGGTGGGGCAAGAGCCCGCCTTTTAGGCAGAGGGAGGGCACCAAGGGGAAAGGTCCTATGCTAAGAGGTTGGCATCCTTTGGAATGAACAGTTTTGCCCTGGTCACAGCCGGGAACCCAGTGCTATGGTGTGGTAGTGTGGTCAGAGAACCAGAGAAGATTGTCCAGGCCAAAGCTAAGATTTTGGTTGTTAATTGAACCTATTGGGAAACCACAATTGAGTTTTAAGTGGTGAAGTGGCATAATCTGATTTATCTTTTAAAATGATTGCAGCCCTTTGAATTTTGAATTACTGTTATTTTAGTAAATAACTTCCTTGCAAACTGGTCCATAGTATTTCAAGGTCAGGTCAGTAACAGGTATTTTTGTTCTCCCTCCCATTTTCTTTATTTTCTGCTTTCTAGAACTTCTATTCATGATGTATTAGAACTTCTGAGTTGCTCTCTAATCTTTAAAGTATATATTATGTGATGAAATGACCAGAATTTACTTTGGTGGTATCCATCTACCATCTTTTCCTAATTTCATTTCTCAAGGACAGACACTCTTTCTTTCTGTCTTTTTCTCTGTGTATGTTCGACAATTTTTGCATAGCACCTAACACTGTATCTTAAACATAAGGATAAAGGATGTTTAATAAATTATTTGATGGTGATTGTCAGACTTGGACCAAAAATGTGTTTACAGTTGATTCTCGGCCCCCATGGAGAGTGAGCACAGATAATACAGAGTTGCTTTTGAGATCAAATAGAAGAACTGGAAAGGCAAGTCTAAAAAGAATTCTTAGGTAGGAGGAAGTTATCTTGAACAGGTATAACACCAGTGAGGTTTCTGGGATGGCAATTTTTCTGTCTGACAAAGAAAAAATTAATGGAGCAACTGTGAGAGAAGAAAAACAAAAGCAAATGATGGGAACAGGTTTTGATTAATCTCTGACTCTTCCACTCATAACTATTTATGGTGGTTAATTTTATGTGTAAACTTGACTAGGCCACAGGATGTCCAGAAACCCAGCTAAACATTATATCTGGGTGTGTCTGTAAGAGTATTTCTGGATGAGATTAATATTTAAATTGGTGGACTAAGGAAAGCTGATTTTCTTACCTGACGTTAGTGAGGTTCTTCTAATCCATTGAAGGCCACAATAGACTAAAAGACTGAGTAAAAAAAAAATCTTTATCACTGTTAAAGTGTCTTTGACATAGGACATTGACTTTCTCCTGCTTTTGGCCTCTTACTAAGACTGAAACTTATACCATCAGCTCTCCTGGCTCTAGGTCTTCAGGGTTTGGCTAGTTCCATATTTGTATATACACACACATGCACACATACATCTCATTAGTCTGCTTCTCTGGAGATCCCTAATACACTAGTCATAATAGAAGTATGATCAAGAGTGAATATTCCTTGAATCTGTGAAAGAGTAAAGAATGAATGGATTACTAAATAAAAAAATGAATATGAGAACAGACGTGTTAATATGGGTAGGACTAAAACAAGTATTGGACTAATTCTGGCCACCTCTAAAATCTGAATGTAAAGGAACAAGTCTTTATATTAATATACATTTACAATGTATTGTTGGAGATATGATTAGTCCCTGAATTTATCCTTCTGCTCCTAGAAAGTTTATTTTCTATTTCTTGTGTTAATTGTCGTGTTATACTTAAGTAAACTCTTGCTGATTAGCATGCATTAAATAGACAGATTAAATAACAAATTAAATAATTTGTTAAATTACATCTTTATGGTGAGGTTAAATTATTGTAATTATATATTTGTAACATACAATTATAAAATATATATGATTATGTTATACAAGTGACAAAGATAGGATAGTGGCAATTTAATAAAGTGTTATAAACTTGGAATATTAGGTACTATTGACTTGAGCTCAAATATTTTCAAAAATAAAAGCTGCAGAGTAGTAACTTCTTAGTTAACTCTTCAAATATACTGTATTTTACCCACCTAAGTGTTTTTCAAAAGGGTAACAATGTAATTCAAATGCTTTTCAAAAACCTCCAAATTTCCTTTAAGTGGTGAAATCAGTATGTTAAAATATTCTCATTGCATTTCCAAATATAAATGATAGCCTCAGATATTTTTGCAAATTTTGGTTTCCACTGTTTGACGGTGTTATGATAAATAATTCACAAATGCATTTCTGCTACCATGTGGCAATAATTTGTGTATCTATGCATGGAAACCATAACTAAGTGCATTTTCCAAAGGTGGTTTCACCACATGTGCTCTTCTGTGTGTGGCCTGGCCTTTCCCCACCAAGAGGCAGAATCTATTCCTCCCTCCCCTTGAACCTGGGCAGCCCTGGGACTGCTTAGACCAACAGAGTGTGAAGGAAGTGGGACTGTGCATCAGGGAAGGGCACTGACTTTTTTACCCTGCTTTTCTATTCTCTTGCCATCTATTCTCTTATTTTGAGTTATTTCTTGCGTAGCCCTTATGATTCTCCTATAGATTACATATTTAAGCAATAGATATTTATTTGAAGGTTTAGCTCCCTGCAAAACAATGTAACCTGCTTTTACTGCCAAATCCCTAGGACATAGCAGGTACCAATGAATATTTGTTGAATCAATAAAGCAATGCTTGGAAATGAAAAATCCCACCTGGGGTTTCATGAAATGACGGTCTACCTTGTCTGAAGACCAGGACAAGTGCAGGCGTCAGGCTTAGGTGAGGCCACTGGTTTCCTACAGCATGACCCTTCGATAATTGATGAGACTAAGACTCTCAAAGACCGACTAACTTTCCAAGTATGGAGTCAGTTAGGATTCATTCAGCTGCTTTCCCTTTTACATTCAATAGAGGGAAGGAGCTGAGCCCCAGAAGTAAGGATTAGCTTTTCTCTTTGGCCTGATGTGCATGACATCCTGATAGATACAAGCAATGTGACATTAATTGGAGGCAGGACTTGGTCAGTTTCTATAAAAATTTAAACTTGCCGATATTGGTAACCTTACAATAAGTTCACCGCCATTAAGATAATAAATTCTACTTTTTAACAGGACAAAACCTAAAGATATTTTGTATGTACAACAGATAAGCCAACTTGCATTTTGGCCTTGATGGAGTAATGGGGATTGGACTTACCTTCCCGCCCTAAACAACTATCAATGCTATTAAATAGCTAATAAAACAACTGTTTTCAGCGTTGGACCACAGGCATCATGGGACTGAAGTCTGACAGAAGGGAGTGCGTTAGGGGAGTGTTCCGTTTATCTCAGCTTTCTGCCTAGGAGTGCTAAGGAGGTCCCAGTGCGGGAAATGGAAACAGGAGGAAAATGGTCCCACGGAAGTGATGCAGCCGAGATTCAAGTTTCGGGGTGCCCGAAGGCTGTGATGTAGTTCGGGGAAGAAGGAATTGTAGCCTGCTTATGACCTAGCCTGGGAGTCACTTTTCATGGCATTTCTGCTGTAATCAGAGCCCCCCCCCCAGATCTTAGGGAAGGGAACCCCAGACCCACCACTGGGTGGGAGAAATGCTAATGCACATCGTAGGAAGAGTTTATGGGATGGGGGAGCCTGGTGTAGCCTTATGGGAAATACAGTTCTCTGTAATATTAGAAATTACTTTATGTGGATATGGACTAAGTATTTTGTCTTAGATCTGGTTCCCTGGGAAATTTTACATAAAAATGGAAGAACATTTAATAAACATGTACTGTATTTAGGACATTAACTTCACCCTTAGAGTGTCTGGAGTTCATTGAAGATAGCAGAAAGTAACAGAAAACAGTGGAACTGCTTTTTCACAGGCCTGGGCGCCCCATGTGAGTGGGCCAAGAGTTCACTTCACACTCCATGCGTGGGAGTGGCCACAGGCCTTGATTAAACTGACACATGCTGGATTTTGCTCTCCCCATATTCTGGTAGCTGCATAAATTAGATTCCTAGGTTTTAAGGTAGAACTGTGAGGGGCTATTGTTTTTGCTACCCCAGTACCTCCTTAGCTGGCATTTTCTCATTTTATAATCCCTTATTACTATAATGTTAATTTCTTTGTCATAAAGTTGACTCTTCCTTACAATAGGACTGATTTTTTTTGTATACTTTGCCTTAAGTACAAACATTATCTTAAAGTCAAGATTCTTTACTTGCATTAGGATTGGCATCTGTTCTCTAATCGTTATACTTAACCTTCGATGACGGTGCTCTTTAATAATTACACTTAATCTTCAGATTAAGAGTTATATTTCTCATGTCCTTGGAGAAAAGTCATGTGAAAGGGAAAGCGCCAGCAATACCTGAGTTGTAAAGGACTTTGTTAATTCATTTGTGCACACTTTCCAATATAATTTACATTTTCCTGAATATTGAACTATAAAGGCCAGAAAGTACTGATATTATACATATCATACAGCTGTTAGTTTATGTGTAAATAGTGATATTATGGCATAAAAAGAGGACAAGAGCAGAGGACATAATACTTGGTTTTAGCTTGGCATTTAGTAGCTATGAGACTCTGGGCAGGTCACACCATCTCCCTGAGTGGGTAGCTACTTATGCATGAAGGAAGGACTGAAAAATATAGATGCCCATGGTAGGATATAATTGCTACATAAAACACCACATAGACCTAAGCACTCACCAGGAATCTAAATGGGAAGAATGCTGAAGTTAAAATTACCTCAATTCAAATGTCCCAGAGATCCTGTTTTAAGAGATGCTGATACCCATTAATTTCTTTCGTCAGTTGCAATCAGCCCAGGTCATGCGAATGCATTACTGACAGGTGGCAGTCCCAGCATGAAAGGACCAGGTGGGCAGTGTGGATGACTTTACTTGTGACCCAGGAGGAAAGTGAGTAACCCCACTGTGGCTCACCAGGAGTTTGAATAAACAGAAGTTTAGTTCATTCTCACAACACATCAAGGTACAACATCAGCAGAAATTAAATGGGCTTGGAGGTGGGGCTAAGGTGAAGGTAATTTTCTAACTTAACCTATAAATGTATTTTCCAGGTGTTTTTAATACTTAAAATTACTCAGAACATAATCTGCCACTATAAATCATTGCACATGACCTGAAGGAGAGAAATAAAAGGAACTTTAATATGTATCAAAGTTTATTGTTACTTTTATGGTGTAACTATATCAGAACACAGCACTGTAGCTACAGCTAACATAAATGGGCAATTCTGACCTAAAAGCCGTAGCATAAGGCTGTGTGTGAGAAAATGGATTGTTCTCACAGTTCTAAGTGCTCCATGGGCATAAATATTTTATACCCTCCCTATTTGCTAATCTTCCCAAATGCGGATATAAATTTGCGTGTAGTGGAGCGGGCTGACTGGGGCGCCGCTTCAGGAAATCAGATGTGTATTCAATGGACTATGGATAAAGCAAACTTATTTTCTAAACTGGTTTTCATTTACCTATTTTTCAAATATATTCCTTTTTTACAATTTTATAACTATGTTTTTTTTTCAAAATGCATCTTCATTATAGAACTTCAAACATGACCGAAAAATATAAAATACATAAAGTAGAAACAGTAAAATCCCTTTGACTCCCCACTCCTTTCTCCCAGTCAGAAAAATAACTGGTAACAATTGACATACACTCAGTTTTTAAGCACATGCTAATATAAATATATTGTGAAAAATACATATGCATACATATATAAATACATTTGTAGACATACATATTCTAGCAACAGACTGTATGTTTTAGAGCAGTTTAAAGTTCACAGCCAAATCGAGTAGAAGGTACAGAGATTCCCCGTGTATTATACCCCCCACCCCCACACACGCACAGCTTCTCCCATTACCAACAGCCCCCACCAGGGCGGTACATTTGCTGCAAGTGATGCACCTACATTGACACGCCACTGTTACCCAGAGTTCATACTTTACATTAAGATTCGCTCCTGTTCTACAGTCTGTGGATTTGTACAAATGTATAATGACATGTATCCACCAGAGCAGTAGCATAAATTTACTGCCCTAAAAATCCCCCTGTCCATCACTCTCTCCCTTCTAGTCCCTGGATATTTTAGTCTCCACAGTTTTGCCTTTCCCAGAGTACCACGTAGCTGGAATGATAAAGTATGTTGCATTTTCAGATTGGCTTCTTTCACTTGGTAATATGCATTTAAGTTTCCTCCATATATTTTCATGGCTTGATAGCTCATTTCTTGTCAACATTGAATAATATTCAATTGTTTGGATGTGCCATGGCTATATATGTGGTTTTTAAGCAATATTACAAATCCTTCTTCTGAAATTGTTTTTTTTTTCACTTACTTATCTTTTTATTTAATTTGTTATATAGCTTTCTATGTTAGGGCCAAAGATCTATCTTTAACATTTAAAATTTTATTTTGAAACAATTTTAGACTTATATCAGAGTTACAAAATAGCACAGAAAGTCCGCGCGTGTCCTTTACCCAGTTTCCTCTGATGTTATCTACTCACATAATCATGGTCCAATTATTACAACTAATAAATTAACATTAGCACAATATTATTAACTATGCTATGGGCATTATTTACATTTAATCTGTTTTTCTCTCTCATGTCTTTTTTTCCTTATCCTGAATCCAATCCAGGACCCCAGAATGAATAAAATCATGTGTCTCCTTAAACTCCTCCAATCTGTTCTTCCTTCTTTCATTGTCTTTTGCGACCTTGACACTTTTAATGTTACTGGTCACATGCTCTTTGTAATTTCTTCTCAGTTTAGATCTGTGTGATATTTTCTCATAATTACACTGAGGGTTATGTATTTTGTAAGCAAAACCACCGAAATGACATCTGCCCTCCTACCGCAGAAGATCAGATGGCTCGTGAGGTTGATGGGACTCTCCTCAGTGATGGTGTTAGCCTTGGTCACTTGAGTAAGGACATGTCCGCTGGGTTTCTCTACCACAGCATACTATTTTTTAACTAATAAATACATGGGGGAAATATTTTTCTCTAAAAAATTAACTTCAAGATCCACGCACGAGTCTTCTCTGTAAAATCATTACTGTGGTGATTCCCTCATTTTGTATTTTGTGATTTTGTGCTTTGCCCCTTTCTTTTTCACATCTGTGAATTAGAATTCTTCTGTAAGGAAGAACTGTCTCTTCTCCATTATTCATTCATTCATTCACTCATGCATTCATGTATGTCTACGGACTCATGAATATTTATTTGGTTCTGTTGGCTAATATACAATCCTATCATTCCATCGTTTATCAGATTTTTCAAGTTTCAGCCAGTGGTAGCTCCTTCCATTTGGCTTCTATGTACTTTCACCTGCCATTGGCTTTTTCAAGTACTTGCTCTTTTTTTTTGGCATGATAAGATGTTTCAGGCTTATCTTGCATTTTTCCTGCCCCAGTCTTGAAAGCAATCCGGTCTCCAAGTATCACAGCTTCCTTTTATTGGAGAATCGTGTTTAGAAGCCAAGATCTGGCCAATTACACGCTCATTCAGCAGGAGCGGCATTTCTCATAGGCCTCTGAGGGATCAAACAAAAAATATACACAAACAGAATAACCTCCATGCATGTGTACACACACATAAATATATATGTATACAAACATATAGGTATTTTACACACGCATCATGCACAAGTGTGTGTATGGGTACACACATATATACACACATATACAACAATGATGGAAGTGCAAATGTATTTACAAAAATTGTGTATTTATTCTTACGTGTTTAAACTTCACTCACCTTCAAAGTACTCTCCATTTGATACAATACACATATCGAGATGTTTTTCCTACTGCTCAAAACAGTTTTTGAACTCATTGATTTTGATGCTTTTCAGTGCTTCTGCTGTTTTATGTTTCACCTCTTCCACATCGGCAAAACATTTCCCTTTGAGGGCTTTTTTCATCTGGGTAAACAAAGAAAGTCTCTCAGGGTGAGACTGGGTGAATAGGGAGGCTGGAGCATGGAAGTCATGCTGTTCTTGATCAAAAACTGCTGAACACTCAGCACGGTGTGGGCAGGTGTGCTCATAAATTACCCATCATGAAATGGGCAAACGTGTTGAAAGAGTCTTCAGAAAAATTCTCTGAAGCTAAATGCAGCCTTTCACAGCAGTGCCAGCTGATACAGAAGATGGGTTCCTAGAGCACTCACCTAGTGGGAGGAGTCTGTACTACAAGGGGCCCACCCTCCAGAAGGTAACTCTGTTTCTCTTTTGGAGGGTCCCCCTTAGTATATGTGTATATGTGTATACTTGATGAATTTGGAAGTTATCAATATTAAGTAAGGACTCTGTGTGTGTGTTAATATAACTTAATATTGACACCTCTGGTTTAAATCAAATACAAAATTTCTTCTAGATTTCTTCCCCTTCGTTTTATTTCTAATTTCTTTGTAAAAAACAAAACAAAAAACACTGGCTCTCATTACCTGTTACTGTATTCGCTTATTTGTTTCCTGCTGGTAAACAAAGTAGTTGCAATGTTGGTAATATATACTCCTGTGAGAAATAGCTCTATTGGGTGCTGTTCTTCTGTACAACTATTTTTTCTTTAGCTTCACAGAACCCACTTAAAATACTGTTTTTCGAACTTGAGTCAGTTAATTCTTTTCTGTGCCATGCTCTTCAGTGAGATTATGATATTTGTTTCTAAATACATGGGTTCATTTGTTCCTGTTGGTACTGTAAGTTTTGTCAGGTATTTTGACTGTACATTGGCATTTCCATCACTATGGTATGACAAGGCTTGTTCCCTCACAACCTTGCCATGTCGAATGTGCTGTGCACTTTACAATTTTGGCTAGTCTGAGAATGAGACTAGCATATCCATGTTGTTTTAGCATTTTAGACTCCTCCACATCCCATTTGATTTCATTAATTGATCAGTTTATTTATGGGCATAGTTTTCATTTAATTATGGTTGGATGTATGTAAAACATCAGTGTGTTTGTAATGATAAAACTGTACAAAAAGATGGGCTCTGAGGAGGGTCACTCTCTTTCTATTTCTACTAATTTATTTTCATTCTCCTTTTCTTTCCTACCTGCCCCCTTAGGCAACCAACTTCTCCTTCACTTTTGATTTTTCCTCCAGGATTTCTTTGGATAAATAAGCATATGTATGAGTATTTTCTTATATATCCCTTTCTCTTACATGAAGGGAACATGATATAGATATTCTTCTCTCACTTGTTCTCACTCAGCAAACAATATCTGAAAGTTATTCTATATCAGTTAGTAGAGATCTTCCTCATTCTTTTTTATAGAACTGCATCACACTCCAATGGATGTATTATAGTTTACTCAACCATTCTAATGTACAAACATTAAGGTTGTTTCTGATATTTTGTATCCATAAAAGTGCTGCAATGGGCAACATTGTTCACATGCATATTTATAACATTGGAGAAATATCTTGAGAGCAGATTCCTACAAGTGGATTTGCTGCATAAAAGGTAATTGTACGTGTAGTTTTGCTACGTATTGCCAATTTTTTTTGCAGGATTGTACATTTGCATTACCATGTTGAATATGTCGTCATCGTTTACAATTTTTGCTAGTCTGATAGTTTTGCTAGTCTGAGACTAGTATCTCCATGTTGTTTTAACTTACATGTCTCTAATTAGGAATGAATTTCAACAATTTCATATGCTTAGGGGTATTTTAATGATATTTTGAATTTCCTTATTATGACTGGTTGAAGACCATTTTTGTATCATTTGTCGTGAATTTCTGCTTCCATTTTTCCATAGGGTTATTGATTCTATATTCTCTAATTTTTAGGAAGTTGTCTTAATATACATTAGCTATTGTAGTGTCCTGTTTTATATATATAGTAAGTAATTTAGCCCAGATCGTAAGCTATTCTTTGATTTTTTTAAATTTTATTTATAAAATTTATCAATCTTTTCAAAGTTACTTTTAGAAAGTCAGTCTTCGTAGAAAGGATTTCTCTACTTCAAGGTTAAAGAGGAATTCAGATATTGTTTTCTATTGCTTAAATAGCTTTATTTATCATTAAGGTATCAAAATTAAAAATATGAGTTCAATAGCATTAACTAAGCTACAGATTTTATATTCAGTTTTTCCATTCATGTGTTTTTTCCCATTTCCGGATATAATCTGGGTGCTACATTGTATTTCATTTCATGTCTCCTTAGTCTATTACTGACTGTGACAATTTCTCCATCTTTTCGGCATTATACGTTCTTTTGTTTTTTAAATATATACTTTAGTTCTTTAAAAATAGCCATAACAGATGTGTTGTAGTCTTTGTCTACTAGACCCAAGATCTAAAATCTCTCGAGGTTTCTACTGAACACCTCTCTCTCTTTCTCCCTCCTCTCTCTCGGCTGTACTTCCTTATTTCTTTGCTGGTCTCACGTTTTGTTGAGAATCAGACATGAAATTTAGATAATGTCTGTGGCAACGCCAGGTTCTTCTAGTCCCTACCCCTGTAACTTCATTTTTGTGGATTTTGTTTGTTACTTCTTCATTTACAAACTTGCCTGGACTAGAATCTGTCTCTATAGTCATTCTTCGCTGAGCTATTTTTGTTCTTGTCTCTATTTTAAAACCTAGATTCCTACATAGTACCCTTGAGTTAAATGGCTTAGTGGTTAGCCAATGATTAATCAAAGTTTCCATTTAAACACCTCTAATCAGTAAGAATTCCACCCTTTGCTTATGGCTCTGTGTTCAATTAAGGAACACAGTGAAAGTAGGCAGTTTATAAGTCTACTCCAGCTTTTCTGTGCTGCTTCTAGGGGTCTCATGCTCCATCCATGGTGAGCAGGTAGCTGGGTTCTCTGCTCTCTCTCGAGCACACACACAGCATTCCCGACCACCAAGAATACCCTGAAGCTTTTCAAGTCTCATGAGCGCTGTCTTATTCCCCAATTTCCCTATTGCACTTCTGACCGATGTGTCCTTCCTTACCTCAACCGCCACTGAAGCCTCAGGCAGCTGTAACGTTGGAGTTCCTCAGTTGTTTGCCAAGAAAATTATTGTTTTTGGCAACATTCCTGTGTATGTGGTTTTCCTCATTCTTCTTCAAATTAAGCTGTCGCCCTCAACAGCAGAACTGCCCTTTCTCCCAGCTTGTTCCACCACAGAGCTCGGGAGGAGGGCAACCGCCCCCGGGCAATCCACCGCAGATCTTGTTACAGTTGTAGAAGTTCAGTTTTTCTTGAATAAACAGTTCTCACATTGTTATGTTTCTTTGGCCTTTTTTTAGAGCTCTGGAATAGTTAATTTTGACTTTAATTTTTTTATTATTGTTTTTGGAGGGGAGAGAATTTTCAAAGCTCTGTACTCTGAAATTCCACAAGTCCTGATTTTGTGGGTTCTTAACAAATGCCTCATTAGCTTTTGTTCTCTACAGTTGGATTTGTCAAGGCATGATTTTCTTTTGCTGCTGTTGTTGACACTATTACAGACGTCTCCCACTCCTCTTTGTCCCCCTTTGCCCAAAGCCCCTTCCTCACCTTCACCACATTGTTGTCATGCTCCATGGGCAATGTTTGTATGCATGTGTTTCTTTAGCTAATCTCCCCTCTGTGGTCAAAGGCATGCTTTTCTTCATATTTATTCTGCTTGAGTTTTGCTGAGGTTTTTGGTTATCTGTGTTATTGTCCTTAATCAGTTGTGGCCGTTATATTTTTACACAGTTCTTCTGCCCTCTTTTCTAGATCTTTTGGGACTTATATTTTAAGCGTGATAAATCATGAATTTCAAGCATGATAGATCACATGATACTGTACCACATATCTCTGTTGTTCTGCTATTTTTTGCAGTCATCTGAGATTTCCTTTTTGCATCTCTTTTTATGTGTTTCAATAATTTGCCTTCAAGTTTATGGCTTTTTTCCCCTATGTCCAGTATGGTGTTAAGCTCATTGGATAAACTCTTCACTTCAGATAATGTCTTTTTCAATGCTGTACTTTTTCTGCTGGAATTTTTATTAATTTCATGCTCTTAGTACATTTTTCTTAAACGTACTTTGAATTTATTACTTTAATGTTTTTTTCTGTTAAAACCAGTGGGTGGTTCTACTCTTCAAAAAGTTTTAACTGAATTTTTAATCATATGTTTCTGATTTTTGTGTCTTGATTTGTTTTTGCAATCCATGTAATGTCTTACTGTATTAAAATAATTATTTATTAAAATAGTAGGCAAGAAATCAATGATACTTAATTTCTTTATTAAAAATAGTAGGTAAGAAATTGGTGACATTTAATTTCAAAACAGAACATACCCCTTTCTCTGTGAGATCTGACCTAAGCTCATGCTGACCTAGATTTGTTATGGGTTGGAGCCTTTGTTCATTTGAGTTTGCTCCTGGCTTCAAATACATATTTTGAGGGAAAGATCAGGACTCCGCATTTTAAAAAGATTTGGGAACTAAGGATTGTGGGTTCTTGAGATCCTGTTATGATTTATAGGCAGCTTTTGGGCTACTGGTGAGCTCTCCCACCACATCTTGTCCTGCATGGTGCCCTCAGGGGATGGCCCCCTGACTTCCTGTTTTGGTCCCAGTGTTTAGCTTATTTCCATCCATGTGTGGAGTCCTAATTGGAAACACTTTGTGGATGGTTCAAGAAAGACTTTCCTGTCGGTGCTTTTTGGAATCTAATCTTTCTTCCCATCCCACATGTTCCATTAGGAAGTTGGGTGGTTTCTTCTTACCTGAGGATGCTCCTTGCCTACCGAGGTTTTATCCTCTGTCCACTCTGCCCCGAGCATGAAAATAACCAGGAATTTCTTTTCTCCTAGGAAGTACTTATTTCTCTCTGCACATTCTATACATCTTCAGATTTCTAATGGATTTTAGAAAGTACTTTTTTTTTAGAAAGTACTTTTTTAAACACCCAATTTTTTATATTATCATACTAACAGTTGTGGCCTCTTGTAACCTTTTACATACTAACCAGAAGTAGAAGTTTGATCCCAGCTCTCTTGATGGGAAAAGAGAATGATAATATGCCATGTAGAGAGGAATTGGGGGTATCAAAGGTGAAAATTATATATGTATATATACACTTATAAACTTATCTGATAAATGGAAAAGTAGATATATTTTAAAGTATATAATAAAGTATGCACTTTGTATATAATACATATGTTTATTCTGAAACACACATATATCAGATGAAACATAAAATGTTGTTGGAACAAAATGTTTTTAGTGACATGAAGGAAATATCCTCACTAGACACAGGTATATTCCCAGATGTTAGTGAGAAACAAAATTGTTTCTCTTTTGATTGCACCTCATTTTCCCTGACAGTGGTTGCTCTATGCAAATTGCCTGAGAAAACTATGGCAAGAAAATGTTTGATAACATCTGTCTGAAACGTTAGGAGCATTCAGTGTTTGAATCCCTGTGGGTAAGAACAAGGGCAATTGTCTGAGTTCACTGAAGGAGCGTGGAGACTGCCAAGCACAACATGGGGGCATAATATGAGGGAAATGCAATCTCTGTACAGAACATTTCCCCCCAGGACGCTGCAGCATGCAACCATGTCTGTTAGCTATGCAGGGGTGCCTGTGTTTTAATGTGGACTTTTTATTTTATGTACACACATTGTTAAGTTTGGTCATTCTATGAACTGAAGAGAAGGGCCAGATTGGGGTCAAAATAAAATTAATGGTGAAGTTGGAGCTGCATGTTCATTGTCTGAATAATCTTTCAAAATGCACCACCTCTGTTATTACCAGGCTTATGAATAGTACATTGTACCTGTGTGAGTCTTCCATATAGAAAGGGAATGCATTTTAGAATATAGTGGGTCTTGAATAAAAACCTGTTTATCCTTTGCCAGCTAGTTGCGTTTGACCATATGCACATTAGAAAGTATCTTAAAATAGAAACCTTTCCCAAGCACCCTAGGGAGATTCTTTCACATGTACTACAAGATTGCGTATCTCTCACCAGTCTAATTTGGGCTACACAACAAGTTAATTTTTATAGCCCAGCCATATCAGCCTTCCTTCAGTTCCCCAAACTTCAACACTTCTCTAGCATTCTCAGGGTAAGGCACCTTGGAAATACCAAGTAACAACACTTGAGAACAGATGTTGGTCTTACAATGGCCATGGTCACCTGTAGCAGCAGAGGGACTTCTAACATCAGCTTTGTAGCAAACTTAATTAGTTCGAGACACAGAGGAGAGGGAGACCAAACAGTGTGGGGCAAAGGTAGATACAAAACACAGCATTTATTTTTGTGATATTATTTATTAACTACTGTATTATTTTCTATCCAAACTACTGTAAACCTACATTTGCCCCACTCTGTAGGTGTTTTGAGGTGACTCTGACTGACATCAGTCTAGGACCTCAGAGAATTTCAAGTGATTTATGTGCTTATGCACATGGAAAGGATAAAGAGGGGCATTCAGAGCACTGTAATTTGATATAAATATTATTGTCACCCTATTAGAGATCACAGAGGATATTTATTGAATTCTTAGCTTCCAGGGATGGAAAGATTGTTAAAAGTTGAAGTAAAATAGGCCATTGATTTCTGTTCTTTATGTGAAGATTCTAGAAGCCATCACCCTGTCTTTACACAAGACAAAGAGACAAACAATCTTAAATGTATATTAACCCAATAGCAGGCTGTCAAAGTACGTGAGGCAACAATTGACAGAATGTCAGGAAAAAACATATAATTCCACTATTCTGATGGGAGATTTCAATACAACTGTTTCTGTATAAATAAGATAAAGCAGGCACAAAATGTTTAAGATATAATTGACCTGTAAAAAAATATCAATCAGTTGGATCTAATTGACATTGAAATGCAACTGCCCCTAGAAAAAGCAGAATAAACATTTTTCTCAAGCTTATGTGGAATGTTTATCAAGATGGGCCTCATTCTTGACCATGAAAAACCTGTAAAATATTTAAAATAGAAATAATACAAAAATGTGTTTCAGATCACCACATAATTAAACTGGAAGTCAATAATGGAAAGATAGCTGGAATAGTCTCAAATATTTGGAAATTAATAAATGTACCTAAAACACATGGGTCAAAGAAGTCTCAAGAGTAATTTTAAAATATTTTGAGCTAAACAAAAATGAAAATACAACATGTACAAAGGACCCATGGACAAAGGCCATGGGGAGGAGGGAGGATTGAATGTGGGAGGTGGCAATGGATAAGGCAGGGGAGAGTAATGGCGGCGGGGAATGGGGACAACTGTAACTGAACAACGATAAAAATACAGAAAAAAGAAAACAAGGCTTGTCAAACTTTGTATAATGTATTGAAAGCAATATTTTGAGGGAAATTTATACTATTTGTATAGCATCGAATAAATATATTAGAAAAGAAGAAATATGAAAAATCAATCATTTATATTCTGCCTTAGAAAATTGGAGAAAGAAAAATAATTTACATCTAAAGCAAGCAATAGAAAGCAAATTATAAAATTAGAGCAGAAATCAATAAAAATGCAAATAGGGAAACAATAAGAAAAAAGGAGAGTACACAGATAATACCAAAAACGTAAGAGGGTTTATCACTACTGGTCCCATGGACATTAGAATAATAATAAAAGGGTAATATCAAGAACTTTATGCCTACAAATTTAATAACTTACATGATATAAACCAGTGACTTCAAAGCATACTACGAAAATTACACAAAGGTAAATAGATAATCTGAATAGACTTATACTTCTTAAAGCAAATGAAACAATAATTTAAAACCTCCCCCCCAAAGAAAGCACCAAGCCCAGATGGTTTTATGGGTGAATTTTACCAAATATTTAAAAAAGAATTGATAGAAATTCTCCACAATCTCATCCAGATAATAGAAGTAAAGTGAACATTTCTTAATTCATTCTATCCAGTATTAATTTAACACTAAAACCAGATTAATGACATTATAAGAAGTAAAACTTCAGACCAATATCTCTCATGAATACAGATGCAAAAATCTTCAACAAAACTTTAGCAAATTGATTTCAACAATGTATGAAAATAATTATATATTTTTACCAATTGGTATTTATTCCAGTTATGTGAGGCTTATTCAACATTTGAAAATAAATCTATGCAATCCACCTATTAACGGGCTTAAAAGAAAGTTATAATGATTGTATTATTTGATACAGAAAAAGGATGTGACACAATTTTAAAACTTTCCATGATAAAAGACTTCAGAAACCCAAAATTAGAGGCAGATTCCTCAATTTGATAGAGTATCTACAAAAAATTTACAGCTTACATCACACTTAAAGGTGAGAAACTGAACATTTCCCCCTATTGACTGTGGACAAAACAAAGATATTCTCTTTCCACACTCCTACTCACCATTGTCCTGGAAGTGCAAGCTACTTCAATGAGACAAGACAAGAAAGTTTTTAGAATGGGGGAAAAATTAAAACTGTCTTTAACCACTGATGACATGATTCTTTATGTATAAAATCCTCAAAAATAGACAAAAATATTTTAATTCTAATAGCAATTATAGGAAAGTTATTTCTCCAAATATATTTTGGCTTTCCTTTATTTTGGAGACTCTAATTAAACATGCTAGATTGCTCTATATTTTCCCACAGGTTGTTGAGTCCTTGTTTAATTTTTAAACATTTTTTCTTTCTGTGCTTGTCCATCTACCTATTGACTTTTACTATGAAGAGATTATTTCTGTCTCTTCAAGTTTACTGAATAGTTTTATAAATATCTAATAATCTGTTAAGCCTCTAAAGAAATTTTTAATTGCCATATGTTATTTTTCTTGTCTAGAAGAAATATTTGGTTCATCTTTATAAATTCTATTTCTCTTGACTTCAGGTTTCCTTTAAAAAAAAAACCCTCTTAATTATACTTGTAATTTTGATAAGGTCCTGTTCTACTTACTCCATCATCTCTATCATATTTGATTGTTTCTATAGTATTATTTTTCTTATGATTCTGGGTAACACTTTCCTGATCATTCATATTCTAGTAAATTTTAACTGGTTGCTGTATATTTTGCTTGTATTTTTATCTGGAGTGTTTTGGCATTCTTTAAAAATATTGAAGTTTGTTTTAATAGTCCAGTTATTTGTGGGGCAGCTTAATCTTTTGAGGCTTCTTTTGAAAGTTTTTTCAGGTGGGTCTGGACTAGGTTTACTGTAGGTTTAGATTAACCTTAGTGCTGAGATATTATCCTCCTAATTCTCTACTGAACATCCTCATTGTTCAGTGAGACACCTCTACTAATGCAGGTCGTAACTCCAACAGAGAGTCAGCCTTACAGCTCTGGGTACTCTCTGGGACTTGTTTATCTTACAATAAAGAGCATGTCTTTGCCTGGCTTCAGGGTATTTATGCTACACATGAACAAGTTAACATTCAGCAACAAGCTCAAGTGCAATGTATGCAGATTTCTGGAGCTCTGCTTTCTGCATAGCTCCCTCATTGCCAATACTCTATCCTTAAAATTTCAGCTGCTAGGGTCTCATCAAAACACAATTTCTGTCTCTTCGATTCGGCAGAATCTCCAAGTCTGCTCTTATACTATGATTCTGAAAGTGCCTCTATGAAGTTTCCGGGGATAAGCTTTGTTTATTTTAATTTTCTCAGGGATGACAGCTCTACACTGCCTGTTGTACAATGTATAAAACCAACTGTTTTATGTATTTCACCCTATTGTTTTTCTACTCCTTTTATACCATGAAGAAAAATTTGATATTTGTTACTCCAAAATGGTTTACTGTGATTTTACAGCTTTTTTTTTGGAGGGGGGTATTCCCATTATTACAATCAGAAAAGCAGTCTCTTGAGTTCTTTTACCTTCTAGCTAGATGTAAAAATCAGGACTACAGTATTTGTAAACTTTTAAAAAAGATTTTATTTATTTATTTTTAAAGAGAGGGAAAGTAGAGAAGAAACAAAGGAAGAGAAACATCAATGTGTGAGAGAAACTTCAATCAGTTGCCTCTCGCACACACCCCAACAGGGGACCAGCCCAAAACCCAGGCGTGTGCCCTGACCAGGAATTGAACCTGTGATCTTTTGTGTTCCAGGACAACACCCGACCAACTGAGCCACACCAGTCAGGGCAATATTTGTAAACTATTGCAAATATAAATGGTTTTATGAAATCATAAATTAAGCATTTCCAAATGAGTCTACCATTCTGCTGGAAGAATGGTGAATAATCTCTTGCATGTCTTTAAGTGAGGGGTTTCATTCTCCAGCTCAATATATACCACACCATCAAATGAGGCTTACAGTATATAGAGTAGTGGTTAGTACTGACCCCTGATCAAATGCAAAAACACTGAGGAGATAAGAGTGCCAAGGGAGCTGGAAGTGCACTGCAGTGTGCTAGATGGCAACATTAAGGGACATAGTGTTCATTACTTCTTAGAGTCATTGCTGCATGCTCTCATTGACACATCATCTAGTCTTTGGTGACAATATAAAAACCCATTCAAATTGCATGGTCCAGAACAAGCGGGTGACTTTTAAAGTACAATACACTTCACATAAGCAGTTTCCTAGGAGAAGAGCAAAGAGAACATAACAAAATATAGTATAGAATATTTCTTTTTCTTCTCAACCAAGAAAAGGGTCATTTGCACAAGTAATGGCTGCTGTAGAAATGTGCCTCCCCATGCCACGTGCCCCCTGCACCACGAGTTCTGGCTGGCAGCTTTCCTGCAGTATTGCTTCAGCCCAGAACCTTTGGGCAAGGCATAAAAAACTTGCTGATGCACACCCTGTCCTTCCTATTTCACTCCGAAGCATCTGTCCTTCATTCCCATCAGTCCCATAGACAATATTTTGAGTGACAACCCTTTCTTTTTACAAAGCCATTCACTAAAATAATTACATAGAAGTGGGTAATTTAAAATATACTCCCAATTTTTTTGTTTAAGGATTGAAAAATGCTTAAAAAATCCTAAGGATGATAAATGACAATGGAAAAATATAATAAAAAATGTATAATTCTTAAAAAAAACAAAAAACTCTTTGGCTCAGTTTTTCCTTAACTGGGAAGGTCAGACTGAGTTGTAAAATTAAATAAAATGTCTAGGAGGATACGTATCCAGTAGTTGGTGATGATTCAGACTTGCAAACAACCATCATAATGATCCTGCCTTCCCTGAGCATCTTTGCAAGGTCAGAGACCTTTCTGTGCACTGCGGTGGGTTATTGTGGGCCATTTAGCTATCTTCTAAGGAGAAATAATGTAATGGGAAAATAAAGAGAGATTTTCAAACCAGAGGACATACTGTATAAGGGGAGTAGGTAAGGTGATGTAAGCAGTTTTCAATGTTTTATATTCCTTATTTCTTTCTCTTGCACAAATTATCTATCATATGTCAAACAACCTATGGTGAGTTAGCAATATTTTATTTATACTTTAATTGGATGAGTGTAGTCCTTGGGACAAGTTAATTAACTTTCCTTTTTTATAAGCCTCTCTTTCATTTGTTCTCAGAGGATCTCAAAATGATAATTAAGGATTCTCTAAGGCACTTTCACAGTCTTTATTACCATTGATTGCTAATAAGACAGCAGAAGTAATTCACCTTTTTCTCGGGCTAACAGAATACTTTTTGAAAAGTCTCTGTTATTTTGGGGTGTGATAAAATCAATTACTACATCAATGATGCTTTCAGACTCAAGCTGGAGTTAGAGCAAACACTGGCCCTGCACTCTCTTCCGTTATGTTTGAATCTATCTGTCATTAGGCTTGTCTACACAGGGTGGGGCAAAAGGAGGCTTACAGTTTATTTTTGTATTATCATTCATTTATTAATTGTTGTGTTCGAAAGTGGACACAGCTGTAAACCTACTTTTCTCCCCTCTCTGTACATGAAATCCATGGTGTTTCTCTACTACCATTCACATTTCAGAACTCACAAATTCATATACAATACTGGTCACTGTAAGTTTTATGAGTTAATAAATTCAACACAAATTAGTTCAACCTGAACTCCAGGTATGTAAAATAATATGGTTGGCACACAAAAAAAGGTGTTATTAATATTCTTATTATTTTTATTTTGAGTTATATACAAGTTACATTTAACTGTAGGAGTGGACTGTTTGATTCATTTATATTAATTCACAATCCCGTTTTGAATAAGCATTCTAGCTGATTGAATACAAATGTCAGCATATTTAGAAGAAATTTTTATAATAAGGAACCACAAAAACATTTATAGTAAATAGAAAATGCCACCTTAACTGTCTCCAAACCAAATCAAGAAAAACCTTTAAATTCCCCATTTTTTCTTTTTTCTTATTTAACCTGGCAATTCCTACACTTGAATGCAACCATGCATTTATTCATTTAACAGATGCTTATCTAGAGTAATCTGTCCTTCCTTGGGAATTTCTGGTAAAGAAATTTGACACATATCAGGAAACCTCTGCCCAGCCTTTAAATGCTATACATGGGAAGCAGAAAGTGTGCTTTCCAGTCCAAAGAAGAGAAGTGAAGCAAACAGCTCGAGAACTACTTCCCACAAAGCCAATGTCCTGGTATGTGCTGTTATGGTGGCTGCATCATGCTGCTTCACATCTTCATGCTTTCGCCCAACTGCTCCTCCACTTGGCAGGCCTTCATCAGTCTCTCTGTACCACATCACATCTGCCTGGTAAGCACATTTATCATTCAAGACTGAGTTCAAGCTCACCTCATTTATTACGTCTTTCCTGAACATCCCTAATATCAGTGCAACTGACCATTCTATTGTTGTTGGATCTGCATGTTAAGAGCCTGGCATGTGTCTTTGACTAGTCATATAAATTCATTTTTTCATTTATATAAATATACACATCAGACAGAAATATAAATCCCCACTTATCACCACTCATAGTGGTGCAGAATGTACAAGTTATTTCTTTAACTCCACTGTGCCTTACTTTTCCCTCTTAGAAATTGGGGATAAATCCAGTTATTCTGGAAATTGGGGATAGTAGTAGCTATGTTATAAGGTAACTATAAACATTAAATTATATAAATATAAAGCACATTGTAAGTATTGAATATGCATGAGCTATTAAGTAGAGAAATTCTGTGGCTCCATATCCACAGGCAAATTTAAAACTAGGAAAAAGCAACCGTGGAGAGAAAGGCCTTTGGGAGCTGTGTCAGTTGCTTTAAAAAAATTAAAGTCTGCCTCAAAACAGATGGGGCAATGTTACCCAAACATGTTACTTTTTCCAAGTGCAAAACTATGAGACATGAGATTCTTTTCTGGCCCCAATGCAGCAAAATGCATTTAAAGTTTAATTAAGCAATTTGATTTTGAGAGGGTACCTGGAAACAGATCCACTCATACACATTAATAAAAATATTGCTACAAACACTTTGGATAATGGTTTGGCAATATGCGTCACTATCTTTGAAGATTTGCACACATGTACTTCACCAAGAATTTGCACTTTTAGAGCTCTATCTTGATAAAATCATTAACCATGTATGTAAACAGATATAAAAGAATACTAAAGATTTATTCATATAAAGAAAGAAGGATCCTGGAGGGAAGATGGTGGCATGGTAGGAGGGAGCAGATTCCACTTCCCCCTACACACAGGAGAAAAACCTAGCCTATCTACGGAGGAACAGAGCCAACAGCCAACAGCACCACAGCATATATGAAAATAGGAGATCAAAAATTGTAGCGGACATGGAAAAACCAGGTGGTAAGGAGAGTGCTTCAGGACAATAAGGGCCCACGGATCAGTGCAGGAACCAGGGAAGCTGCAGCCCCAGGCCCAGCACTCGCTGGGTCTGCCACAGGGCTCTTGGGAGAGAGCTGGGTCAACCGCTCCCTCCCTGGCCAAACAAGGTTTGAGCAGCATCAAGGGAGACGTGGTTGCTTGAAATCCCAGAGAGGGGAATAAAGACTAAGTGGCAAACACACAGGGGCTGTGAGCACCACGCATAGCCCAGGGAAGAGTGCGCACCCAAGCCCGTTCGACCAGAGGTGGCCTGGCCACATGCTCAGGCCCACAACCCGGGGAGAGTGTGTTTTGTGGAAGACTTGGATCCCACAACCAAGGCCTTGTGGAGAGGCGCCAGGCTAACTCTGGGGAGAGTACACCAGGATGGCTCAGTGCTGAACAGGAAGGGAGAAAAGCAATACCAATCACTGCTCTGCCTGCTGCAGCCAGCAAAACCAGAAAAACTGGTTTGGCCAGTCTGAAACCAGCAAGAGGTTTTTTGTTTGTTTGTTTAATTTTTTAAAGTAATTTTTTATTTTTTAATTCTTATTATTTTTATCTCTCAATTCCTTTTTCTTCTCTTTCCCTCTTTCTAGTTTTATTCCTTCTTCCTTTCTTTCCAGTTTTACCTCTTCTTCTTTCCTTTTTCTGCTTTTTTTCCCTTTTCTTTTTAAATACCCACAAGTGGACCAAAAAACCCCCAGAACTGTGAAAAGACCAGAGTTGAACCCAAAGAGGGGGCATCCCAACAGCTGAGACAGTGAGACAAATTTCCCTTTAATATTACAGAGAACCTGCAAATTATTGCATATTTGTATTATTATTTTTCATTATTCTTACATCTTTTATTTTAATGGTATTGTTGTATTCCTCTCTTTCTGTTAAGTCTTATTTGCTTGGTTGGTTATATTGTCTCATTTGACAGGTTTCCCCTGTTATTTTATTCATAGTATATTGCTAATTTACTGCCCTTCACTTCACTTGTGTTCCATTAGCAAACTATTCAAGGGCCTATACTCCCTATTCTTGCTATCTAGATCTCATAGATTCTCTCATATGATAGTTGCTCTAATATTATTGTAAATAATAGCTGTTCCATACAATTGTAAATACTACACAACACCACTCCCAGATATTAGCCCATCTCACGGTCTCCTGAAATCTATTACTGTAGTGGTTAACTCTATTCTCTCATACACTGCACTTATTTACTATCCTTTACTCTCACCTTACCTCAGAATCTGACCTCCAACAACCTCACTGCTTTCTAGATCCAACTCACAATCCTTCCCTCTGCAACAGGAGCCTTATCTTCTTTCCATCCTTTCTAAAATGTGGCTAGTTGGGTGGAATATCACGGTTAACACTATACATAGCCAAAGGATCTCCTATCTCTTCTCTACTGGCTGCTGCTGTAAATACCATAGAATACTCTCTTGCTGTCTTAAACCATTTTGCCTTACCCCTCCAACTGAGCACAAAAAAGAGTAGGTGGAAGCTGTGAACACCAGGATACCTGATGGAGACTGCACCACTGAATTTCACAGGTATTCTACCACAGAAGTTCACACCATAAACCCAGGGAGCCAGAACAATTCAATTTAAGAAGATGAAGCTAACAAGAAGAGTCTCATAAACAATGGGAAGACAAAGAAACAATCCCCAAATGAAGGGAAAGGAGGAAGCCTCAGAAAGAATGCTAAATGAAATAGAGGCAACTCAACTATCAGATACTGAGTACAAAGCAATGATTATCAGGAAGCTCCATGAGCTCACAGCACGTTACCAGAAACTACAGGGAAACTACAATGAACTCACTGCCAATTATATCAACATGAAAAAGGAAATAGAAACTATCAAAAAGGGGCAAGAGGAAATGAAGAACACAATATCTGAACTGAAGAATACAGTAGAAGGAATCAAAAGCTGGATCGATGAAGCAGAAGATTGAATTATCGAGTTGGAGGACAAAGTAGAAACAAACACCCAGAAAGAACAAGATAAGAAAAAGAGGCTCAGAAAGAATGAAGAGGGATTAAGAGAAACTCAGGAAAACATGAAATGTAATAATATGCATATAATAGGGATATCAGAATGAGAAGAAGAGCAAGGGATAGAAAACCTATTTGAAAAAGTAATGATGGAAAACTTCCCTAATTTGATGAGAGGAAAAGTCACACAAATCGAGGAAACATAGAGAGTTCCAATCAAGAGGAACCCAAAGAGGCCCAACTTGAGACACATCATAATCAAAATGGCAAAATTTCAACATAAAGAGAGAATCTTAAAGGCAGCAAGGGAGAAACAGGAAGTAACATACAAGGGAGCCCCAATAAGGTTAACTGCTGACTTCTCAATGGAAACGCTCCAAGCCAGAAGAGAATGGCAAGAAATGTTCCAAGTAATGAGAACCAGAGGCCTGCAACCAAGGCTACTTTACCCAACAAGACTTTCAATCAAGATAAAAGGCCAAATAAGGAGCTTCCCAGACAAAAGAAGTTTAAAAGAATACACCTCCACCAAACCAGCTCTGCAAGAGATGCTAAAGGGCCTGCTTTAAGGAAAGGAAGGAAAAGAAAGAGAGAGAGAGGAACACAGGCACAAAAATGGCAATAAGTAAATACCTAACAATAATAATCTTAAACGTAAATGGATTAAATGCTCCAATCAAAAGACATAGAACAGCTGAATGGATAAAAAAGCATGACCCAGCTGAATGGATAAAAAAGCATGACCTGCATATATGCTGCCTAGAAGAGACCCACCTCAGGACAAAAGATCTACACAGACTGAAAGTGAAGGGCTGGAAACAAATTTTCTAAGCAAATGGACAAGGAAAAAAAAAAAGCTGGGATACAAATACTCATATCAGACAAAATAGACTTAAAAAAAAGGGGGGGCCATAAAGAGAGACCCAGAAAGTCACTTCATAATACTCAAGGGAAGAATCTACCAAGAAGACATAAACATTGTAAATATATATGCACCCAACATAGGAGCACCCAAATACATAAAGAAAATCTTAGAGGACTTCAAGAAAGATATTGATAGCAACACAATTATACTAGGGGATTTTAACACTCCACTGTCAAGAATAAACAGATCTTTCAAACAAAATAGCAACAAAGATATTGTGGCATTGAACAATGCCCTAGATTAAATGGACTTAACTGATATATACATAGAGCCCTCCACCTCAAAGAAGTTAAATGTATTTAACTTCTGTATTTTTTTCAAATGCACATGGAACATTTTCAAAAATAGACCTCATGATAGGACACAAAACAAGCCTAAAAATTTTTCAAGGAAATCGAAATCATACCAAGCATTTTCTCAGATCACAAGGGACTAAAACTAGAAACCAACTCCAAGGGAAAAAATCCAAAACACTCAAAATCATGGAGATTCAATAGCATGCTATTAAATGATGAATGGGTCAATAATGAAAGTAGGAAAGAAATCAAAAAGTTTCTGGCAACAAATTAAAATGAACTTACAACAACCCAAAACTTATGGGACACAGCAAAGGCAGTCCTGAGAGGAAAGTTCATAGCAATGCAAGCCTACCTTTAAAAAGACAGAAACATTTCAAACAAACAACCTAACCCTATGCCTACAAGAACTCAAGGAACAACAAAAAAGACAGCCCAGAGCAAGTAAAAGGAAGGAAATAACCAAGATCAGAGCAGAATTAAATGATGTGGAGACTAAAAGCACAATTCTAAGATCAATGAATCTAGGAGCTGGTTTCTTGAAAAGATAAATGAAAAAAACAGGCCTTTAAGCAGGCTCATCAAGAAAAAAAAAAAAGAAAAGATCCAAATAAACACAATCAGAAATGAAAGAGGAGAGATTACAACTGATACCACAGAAACGCAAAGGATTGTAAGAAATTACTATGAACAAATGTATGCCAAGAAATTTGAAAACCTAGGTGAAATGGACAAATTTCTAGAAAAATATAATCTTCCAAAACTCAGTGAAGAAGAAGCAGAAAGCCTGAACAGACCAATAACAGCAGTTGAAATTGAAGCAGTAACCAAGAAACTCCCAACACACAAAACCCCTGGAGCAGATGGTTTCAGAGGAGAATTCTATAAAGCATTTAAGGAAGAGCTAATCCTTATCCTTCACAGACTATTCCAAAAAATCCAAAATGATGGAAGACTCCTGAACTCTTTTTGTAAAGCCAGCAGCATCCTAGTCCCAAAACCAGATAAAGACACAACAAAGAAAAAAATCTTCAGGCCAATATCGCTGATGAACATAGACACTAAAATCCTCACCAAAAATTGGCAAACAGCATCCACAATACATTAAAAAGAGCATACACCATGACCAAGTGGGATTCATCCCAGGGATGCAAGGATGGTTCAATATTCACAAACTAGTAAATGTAATACATCTCATAAACAAAAGCAAAGACAAAAATCACATGATCATATCAATAGATACAGAATAAACATTTGATTAGGTACAGCACCCATTTATGATAAAAACACTGAGCAAAATGGGAATAGGGGGAGCATTCCTTAATCTAATAAAGGCCATATATAAGAGACCTACAGCCAACATCATACTCAATGGGCAAAAACTAAAAGCTTTTCCACTAAGATCAGGAACAAGACAAGGTTGTCCACTTTCACCACTTCTTTTCAATGTAGTATTAGAAGTTTTAGCCACAGTGATCAGA
>PVKM010004195.1:0-53326 GCA_004027735.1 Carollia perspicillata
TGAGAGGGGGTGTGCAGGGTGGAGGGGAATGAAGGGGGGAAATGGGAGAACTGTAATGGCATAATCAATAAAATATATTATAAAAAATAAATAAAATGTCAAAGATTAAAGATAAGGAGAGACTTTTAAAGTCAGCAAGAGAAAAGCAGTTACTTACCTATAGGGGAGTTCCCCTAGGCTGTCAGCTGATTTCTCAAAAGGAACTTTGCAGGCTAGAAGGGATTGGCAAGAAATATTCAAAGTCATCAAAAGTAAGGATCTACTGCCAAGATTGCTCTACCCAGCAAAGCTATTATTTAGAATTGAAGGGCAGAAAAAGTGCTTCCCAGACAAGAAAAATCTAAAGCAGTTCATCATCACCAAACCAGTTTTATACAAAATGTTAAAGGGATTTATTTAAGAAAAAAAAGTCAATACTATAAAGAATAAAATGACAATAAATACATATCTATCAACAATTGAATCTAAAAAACAAACTAAGCAAATAAGATCAGAGACAGAATCATGGATATAGAGAGTGTTTTGATGGTTGTCAGATGGGAAGGGGGTTTGGAGGGATGGGTAAAGAGGTGAGGGGATTAAGAAGTGCAAACTGGTAGTCACAGAAATGGAGGAGCCAAAGAGCTTATATGCATGGCCCATGGACATGAACAAAGGTGAGGGGATTATTTGAGGGAGTGGGTTGTGCTGGGTGGAGGGGGAAAAAATGGGAAAATTGGGACAACTGTAACAGCATAATCAATAAAACATAATTAAAAAATAAAGTAGAATAAAATAATTTGTGTAGCCACTATCTCAAATGACTATTTTCTCTTTGTAATATTAGAGCCTCTATGTCCACATAAATTATACATATTTCAATCTCAAGCAACTTTATTATATTTTAATACTTTTTAATCCACCATGGATACAATTCTTCATCGTTACACTATTTACTGTTGGGATTCAAGTGACCTGAAACACTGTGTGTAAGATTTCAGCAAGCTTCTGTAAAGGGCCAGCTGGTGAATATTTCTGGTTTGTGGGTCATACACTTTCCGTCTAAATACAGCTCTTTTTTGTAGCATAAAAGCAGCTGCAGATAATACACAGATGAAGGAGTGTGGATATGTTTCAATAAAACTTTATTCATGAGAGCTGAAATTTAAATTTCATATAATTTTTATGTATCACGAAATATTCGTGAATATTTTCAAGCATTTAAAAATGTAAAATCCACATTTGTGGTCCATACAAAGCTAACAGTAGGCTGGATTTGCTCTGCAGCCCGTAATTTGACCACCCATGTACTATGTACCAGATTCAGACACGCTATAAATGTTTTCCACATGATGTTTCTATCCACTTTTACTGGGTAGGAACGAACATTACAATATTGGTTAGTAGTAGCCAGAAATACAGTTTTATGGGTAAATCTCCAACAGCTCTGAATGCACTTACATACTCCAAAACTGTGTTAGCAGAATGATAGGAAGATAATAACTAGCTTTCATTTGAGTCAAAGTGCTTTGGTTAATCATACATAGAAATAAAATTTGATTAATAGTGCTTCCTTCTCATCCTCAAAGGAGAGTTAGAAGAAGTAATTAGTGATTTTTACATCATATAAGAAGTAAAATTGCTATGTAAATATGGAATTTAATAAGGTATGTGGACCTGGCTTTAATCAAATCTCATTACGAATGTCTAGATTTACAGCGAGGAGATTGCAGGGTTATTGTTGACTTTGCCAGAGAGTACAGGCTTGTATCCCTTTATTCAGCCAGCTCAATGAACACATTGAAAAAATAATCGGTTTGCACACAGCTTTCCCACAATTTATCATATGAAATGAAGAACTATAAAATATTACAAAACTATCTATAAAATTTTCACCCACCCACTTTCTACCATGCACACTGAAAAGCACAAATTGAAGTTTAAAAAGCTGTATCATCTGGTTCTTCCTTCACAGTGATCAGTGGAGCCCTGAAGGCCTGTAGCTTTTACCCTACAAAGATGTTTCTCCAGGCAGCAAAGAAGCTTTTTGGTATACACAGAGCAGAGTGTGTCTGTATATTGAAGTTTTCCATTTAGGAAATTCCAAAAGGCTAGAAACAATCCTTTCAGTTCCATCTCTTCCTAAGTCTTCCTTCCTGAACAGCCTTTCCTATTGTCTGACTCTGCTTCAGCCACTGTTTAATGTGAAAACCTTTTGAGTATGACTTGAAAGACAAACTGGGGACTGAACTCCTAGTCATGAATCATTTGCTACCTTTGCCCTTGGAAACATAAGGTTTGCAGCAGCTTCCAGCTACCATATGTGGGTGCTTTCTCAATGAACTAGATGCTTTCTCAATGGTAGCAAAACCTTTGCTCTTCTTTTATTTTATTAACATGAGTTGTAAAGTAGAAACTCCTACATATATCAATTGTGATTATAAAGTGACTCGTCTGAATGTGGCGTGAGTTCCATTTGTTCTTATGTGGTGGTAGAGAATCCATCAGGTGTGATTTGGTGATTTTGGAGTCACATATCTAAAGAGTTTAATTCTGGTGGAAAAAAATCTCAAGCTTCGTAAATCTTCTGTTTCCAGTTAATATTTTGTATTTGTCGGTTGAGTGTGACCCTTCCAATTTTCTTCATTTCTGGCTTACCTATAACTAGATTATGCCAATACAAAATTGGCTTAGTCTCAAGTGGAATATTAATTTACTTTCTAAAGGAAAAATGAGATTTTAAAAGTCCAGGTTTCCACAGTTTTCCACAAAGTACTTTATCTGACACTAACTTTTACCTTTATTAAAGTCTTTAGTGGCAAATGATTTTACAAATGTGTGAAGTACCATAGGCAAATAGAGTAACTTCTCTAAAAATTGTCAGGGAGTCCTGGATTCCTTGAATTTGAATATTTTGCTTATGCTTTTTAGTTACCCCTCTGCTTAGATTTTAAAAACCCCCTTAAACTGTCATTAAGTTAAACAGATTTTCCTTAAGGCTGAGTCAAATTTCTTTGGACATCACAGAACATTAAAAAAAAACCCATAAATATGGCTAAACTTTTTTCTCCTGAAATTTCTATACTGAATTTTCACGTTTTACTTTAAACCTAAAATAGCCTCTTCAATAAGTCTCCCTAGAATTTGATGGGTTTTTTTCATCTATTTCAAATGATATTTCAGATGGTTTTGGAAAGGTTCACTATTACATCAACTATTCAACAGGACTCACTTTTCATTTTCCAGATGAAGTCACTGGTACAGAGAGAACTTCAGAAACAGACATAAAAGCCAGTTCTTACATTCAAGGCTTAGATCACTGAACCATGCACTCTCTGTAAGGTATATGGGAAATGATGCATATAGTAATATTATTTCCTTTAAGTAAATACTTTTGTATGTTTCTCTAGTGCCCATAAGGAAGACTAGGTCCTCAATTTTTATATTTATTTTGTTTTTGAAGATTTTATTTATTTATGTTTGGAGGGGGCAGGGAGGAAGAAGAGAGGGAAAGAAACATCAATGTGAGAGAAACATCAAATGGTCGCCTTATAAATCTGCAGCCCAGGCATGTGCCCTGAGCAGGCAACCTTTTGCTTTGGGGGACAATGCCCAACCAACTGAGCCACACCTGTCGGGGTGGTTCTCAATTATTAGTTTATCACTTAACACTAGTATTAACATCCTACCTATATCTCTAGATTCATAAGATGATTAAATATTGAGACTTTTACTAGATCAAGAACCTGAGAGGATAATACACAGATACTTTGCTTTACAAATCCTTAAGGAATAAAGCAAATTGTGGTTATGTAGAACTGATGAAAGAAATATGGAAATGAACAACACTTTGAAGAATATGAAGGTAATCATTATGAATCTGAAGGCTAAACCAAAGAAAGGCAGGCAAGAAACAGAATTGTGAGTCCTAATTGTAACGTAACTTTCTGAGATGCAGGCTGAGAAACGACTCTTGTATTCATTCTTTCCATCAGTAAATAAGGATTTTTTAGATATTCACTATGATCAAGGCATTGTATCACACAACTGGAAGTCCAGAATCAGACTCCTGCCCTCTATGAGCTCATGATCAGATGGAGAGCTTCTAATCTGCAAGAACAAATCATGCCTCATTATTTGTAATGAGTTATTTCTCATTGTCCAATTCAAAATTCAAAGGACTTCTTAGCCTATTAGCAAAGGTATACAAATGTCTTAGAAGTTGCTTTGACTGTGGTATGAAATGGCTTAACTTTCAGGTCTCAGTGGTTGAAGGTAAGATGCTTTACTGCATCCAGATATGCAGGTTGCTGCATCTAAGATTAGAAAAGTGTTCAGACCTAAGAAAGAGAAATGTGTATCTTGTCACACAGTAAAAATATCAATTTTATTTCTGGATCTATTACTGAAGCATTGTACTTGTCCTCTCAGTGCTTCAGTTTTCCCATCTGTAAAATACGATATTTAGATTAAATCTCTTAAACCCCTTTCTAGATTTAATTCACCATACAGGGTGGGGAAAAAGTAGGTTTACAGTTGTTTGTATGAAAAAGTACTATGATAATTAATAAATAATAATACAAGAATAAACTTTGTATTTTGCACACTCACGATTGTAAACCTATTTTGGCCCACCCTGTATTTCCAGAATTTAAAAATGAGAAGAAGTTGCTTTATTCATCAGATACCAGGACTGATAAAATTGAACAATTGCAGGTTCTATGGTTAAAATGACTAAGAAACTATGATGAGTAGGAAGAAACAACACAGAAATGAAGAATGTTCATTTCCAAGGATTAGGAGCCAGACAGAAAACATTAGCTGCAATCCATAACAACTTGGCTGGAGTGCGCGTGAGCTGAGCTTGTAGGACATACATCATAACAAAGCAAAACTCTTTTAACTGCATATCCCCTTCTTGCCTCAGCCTCATTTCTTTGCTTCCCATCCACTGCAAATGTACTGAAAAGAGTGGTCTTTATTTGCTAGCTCCACAATCTTAACTGCCATTGGGTTACTCCACTAAATGGCTCTTTTAAAGTCACCAGCACTTTCCACCTTGTCAAACCCAGGGATTAATTCTTTTTCCTCCTCCTATTCTCAGTGGATGAGACAAACAACAGCTCCCTCTGCTCTCTTCTTGCTCAGATCCCAACTTTCCTGATTGCTGCCTGCCTCCCTGTTAACCCTCTGCAGTTCGCGTCTCTAGTTCCCACTCCTCCTCCTGCTCTCTAGATATTGGAGTGTGATAGGATTTAGGCTTCTCTACTTAAGTGACTCCCAGTTCCTTGATGATCTCATTTGCCCCATGGCTTTAGAGACCATTTATATTCTGATTATTTCCAAATAGTTATCTTCAGACCTGACCTCCTCCAAATTCCAGATTTGTAGTGTTCACTGAACATCCATTATCTCCCCTTGCACGTCAATGAGTATATTAGACTCAACATGTCTAAAGAAAATACTGAAAACTCTTGTCCATCACCATTTCTAGGAAAGCTGTTCCTCACTTAGGCTCTCCTGTATTAGCAAATGATACCCATAAACCCCCATTACTAAGTACAAAACTTGGGCATAAGTGTTGAAATTTTTCTTTCTCTCATTTCTTCCATCCTCACTCTTGCTCTCACCATCCAATCTTTCAACTAGTCTTGCCAACTTAACCTCCAAAATATATCCTAAATTCATTGGCTTCATTTCCACTACATCCTTTCTAGTTAAGTCAGCACATCTTTTACATGTGAAATTGAATAAATGTTCTTTCTGCTTCTATTTTTGTCAATCCAAATGATTTTTTCTTGAAAATATTAAATTTGTATTAATGTTTTGAACTGCAGTTTATACTCAACATATTTTAACTCCTCTATGCCTTATTATCAAGAAATAAGTTACAACCCTGCCTGGATGACTCAGCTGGTTGGAGCATCATCCTATACACCAAAAGGTTGAGGGTTTGCTCCCCAGTCTGGGCACATACCTACATTGCAGGTTTGATTCCTGGTCAGAGTGCGTTTGGGAGTGCGTTGATCAATGTTTCTCACAATGATGTCTCTCTCCCCACTCTCTCTAAAATCAACAAATATTCTCAGGTGAGGATTGAAATAAGGAAATAAGTTACAAATCATCTTTAAAAAAACTTACTTTGGAATAATTTTTGATATACAGATGAGTCACAAAGAGAAATAGAGTTACCATAGACTCTTTACTCAGCTTTCCTGAAAGTTAACATCTTATATACAACCTCAGTCCATTTATCAAAACTAAGAAATTAACATTGGTTAATAGTCCATAACTATTAACTGAAATACAGCCTTTATTCACGTTTTGCTACTAATGTCCTTTTTCTGTCTCAGGATCCAATCTAGAACACCACATTACATTGAGTCATCATATCACCTTAGTCTCCTCAAATCTATCACAGTTTCTCAGCCTTGCCTTAATTTTCATGACTTTGACACGTTGAAGAGTGCTGTTCAGGTATTTGATAGAATGTCTGTGCTCCTCAGTCTCATTTTGTCTCGTGCTTCCTCATGACTAGACTAGAGTTAAGGATTTGGGGGAAGAAACACCACAGAGGTGAAGTGTCCTTCTCATTGCATCATAAGTTTTCTTTTTAAACATGTAAGTAACACATGCTTTTTGCTTTATAATGATGTGTATGATGGCTCCCACACTCAAAATAAAATTCAAACTTACACGATGGTGTATGAGGCTCTGCACTCATGACTTGGCTCCTACCTACTTTATCAACCAACGGTCTCTTGAACTATCCTTCCTCTTAGTCATTGTGATCCAGCCCCACTGTTCTTTTGGTTCTTCACACTCAATTCTGCCTCGAGGCTTCTATACTAGTATTTCCTTAAATATTTGTGTGACTGGCTCTTGCTTGTCATTCATACAACAGCTCATATGTCACCTAAGAGTTTTCTTCTTATCTCTTTAAGATCACCTCCATTTTAGTTCTTCTCTATTACATTATTTTTTCCTTTTCACCACATTTATTACTACTTGAACACATACACATATGTGTATAATCTTGTTCACTGTCAGTTTTTCTCTCTAGAATGTAAAAAAGGCACACATCTGTATTGTTCATAACTATAACTTATATCTTAAACAATTCTTGGCACATATCAATAATCACTAAATACTTGTTCAGTAAATAAATGAATATCACAAAGAATCATAGACTTCAGATTGTGAAGCTCTACGAGACTAACCATTTCTACTTTCTCATTTTTTAGATGGGCTAAGCTCCAGAAAGGCGAAGGACAGATAAGTTAGCTAGTTACTTAACCAAGTTATATAACTAGTTAGTGACTGAACCATTGATAGAACTCAGATCACTTGATTCCCAGTGAAAGCTTTAAAATATACTCTGTAATTCTTTGGTATGTTTGCATAGGATTTCAGCTATAACTTTGTTTATCAATGGACTCAGGTCCATCTTTGAAGTCATTGTGTTATAAGTGAGATTGACTTCATTCTAATCTTCCCCTGCTGCCATGCACACCTGGACTGCTAGAGGAACTTGTATAGTGACATAAATTGGTGCCATTATAATACGCATCTTCCAGCCTCACCTGGATTCTCAAAGCTGTGTAAAATATTCCTGCCTATTTTACTTGCCTTTCTTTTCCATCTGTACATCAGCTGTCCCAAGCTTTTATAATTCACCCATTCATATTTACTACATGACATTATCTTCAACTCCTCCTGGAAATGGAAGTGACCTGGTAAATAGTTTCTCAACTTCCCACAGTTCTAACTGTAAACTCCCTTTACTTTCTTTGACACTTCTCTTGTTTATTTGAACCTGCTATAAATGAAATTTTCTTTCTAAAAAATGCTTTGAGGTGGTACCCCCTTTTCCTACCTCCTGGTTTTCTTCTTACCTCTCAAACCATATCTCAGACTCCTTTACTGGGCTTAACTGCCCCTTTCAAAGTGTTTCACTCGGGTTTCATTCCAGCATTTTCTAATGTTTAAATCTCTCTCCCTACGAAACCTCATCCATCCCATATCTTTGCATAACACCTGTAGGTATGATCCATATTTCCCATAGGGATGTGAAGGTGATCTGGCTATATTTCAACTCCCATATTTTATGTGAACTTCATATTTGTATTTCTAACCAGACATGGTTGTCAGAGAGATCTGCTTACCAGGTGGTGATGAGGTTCCCAAAGCACTATTTGCATACCACATCTAACTGAGCTTTGCCCGGACATACCAGTTTTCAATCATTGCCATCAAATTAATCACCAGATGCTTATTCAGAATCTGCAATAGTCAAGGCATTGTGTTAGGCCCTTGATCTTCTGCCTCTAACAAGTCTGTCAGGTTCTGCTTGACTTTGCCAAAATTAATTAAATCAGTTAGAGCTTTGATGAAATTGGTCTAGAAGAAAAGAGCATATAAGGACATAGCTCCAAATTAAATGTTAAAAATATTTGTACTTTTCCCACCAGATTTTATTGTGTACTAAAACTGATGTGCTCTGCACTGTTGCTAAACAAACTCTAAAGAAGTTTCCATATTCCAACCCAAGGTAAATGAGCACATTGGAAAAAATATGAGAGGGACGATGCCATGCTCTTGTAAGACCCACAAATTCATATTCCGCCTCTAGAAGCTGATCACTTCTGACTGGCTGATTCTATTTTAAGCAACATGAGAATGTTTATATTCTGGACATCAAAGATAACAAATACTTCACTTCTGACTTGATTGATTTAAAAATGTTCTAAGAATGCATAAATAAAATACATGCAAAAGACATAAAGATCCCATGTTTGGTATGTGGCATTGGATTCCAAGTTTACGTTCAGGCTAAACAGGGAAGACCAATGAGTGATATTTGCCTTGGTCGTGTAGTTGGGGAGTGATGGCACTCACACGGTGTGTTTGCCGACCTGAGTCTAAGGATATTACTATCATGCCAAAAAAGAGCCTGAAGTGTAAGATGTAAAAATGATTCCTGAAAATGGAAGAAAAACCCATCATATAGCCCCCATAAAATATGTGAAACATTATTTAGAGAAAGTCAAAGTCTGTTATAGGAAGAGATTATTAATAGTTCTGAAAGGAAATTCTGCACCCTAGTAACACTGGGTGTTTGTGGACTTTGATATAGTTGAAATAGCCTGCTATCAGAGGGCAATTATCAAATAAGCGACGGGATGCCCGTGAATCAAAATGGGGAAAGTGCACATTCCTGTCATCCAGAGATGAGCAACCCAAATGGCTCTGATTGGTCCCACCAAATCCGAGATGAACAATCTTGAACACAATCACAGTATAAGCCCAACGTTTAAATGAATATATAATGTTCAGGCTGTTTTTCTATTTTGTCTTTTGCTTTCATGCTGATTCCAAGTAGAGCTTTGCTTATAACTTGCCAATCAGGGTATCTCTCTACCTCTCCCTTTCAGCTTAATTTCTTTTATAAAACAATTCTGAGATGAGGTATAACAGGAAACAAAGAAAAGACAAAGTAAATTAAATTGCTAATCACCTAATTTAATTAGAGGCGTATTGCCTATCTGTTCCCTTCTTCTCACTGGCTAGCACCTATGCATTTATGAAGAGTGCAGCATGCTTTGCAAAACCATAGTGCCACAATTAAGCTCAATCTGTTTCACAGCTAGCTAAGTGAAAGCATTTAGGAGGCAGATGCCTCTTTACCACAGTGTCTAGCTTGATGTATACACTTATACTGGCTCTTTTCTTAAGAGGGGCAGATTATAAAAGCACATGCACAATATGCCATGTATGATGAAAAAAATTTCAGATCATCTCTAGGACTCAGACAACATTTCTTCTGGTCATCCTGTGAAACTTTTTCAAAAAGTTAATTTACTAAAGATTACAAGGTTTTCAAGCTTTGTACAATTACCTTTGTGCTCAATCTTCTCCCTACATCATTAATCATTCACCTTCTCCTTTGAAGAAGGAAGAAGGCACATATCCAAGTTTTGAGAAGTTATAGTTTTGTTCAAAGTACAGAATCTTAGCCTTGTAGCAAAGCCTCAAGGAACAAGTGAAAGCTCAGCTTCAAGACGTTTCTGAGGGAAGAAAGAATGAGATCTCCCCAAATTACTTGATTTGTTCTTATAATACCAGCACACTGGACCTAAACATTTAGAAAAAAATGTATTAATGAGTTTGATTAAACAAATACTGAGTATCTACCTCAGTATGGGCCAGGTACCAGGCTAAGTACTATAGAGAGTCACCAGGGTAACCAAAAGACAGACTTTGCCATCAAAGAAGTCATAGGCAACTGAGACTTACATGCTCATATAAATCTGACTCTTCATCAAAAATGTAATAAGAGTAACCAAAATAAAACCAGAACAGTGGGGTCAGAGAATCATCTTGCTCAATGTGATTTATCTCACAAGGGACAAGTGGTTTTCTAGTGTCTTCACAAACCACAAAATACTCATCGGGCATGTACATACTGGAAGGAGCCCCATTAAATGAGAGAGGGGAGATGGGAGTGTAGCAGAGGGAGACCATGGAATTGGAAGACATTGTTCCAGTTACATTATTTACTTGGAACAATAATTAGGGAATAATTAAAATGTATAAGCAAAAGAACATAGTAGCCTGTGCACATATAATATTTTCTTGCTTCTAAGGTACATCTTTGTCCACAGTCAATATTTCTGAAGTCAAGTCATCTTACAGTTAACACTTACAGTTAATATAAAGATGTTATTAAGTTACAACTACTTCTAAAAAAATTTCATTGTTCTTCTATTACAGTTGTCCCAAGTCTTATACCTTTGCTCACCTCCTGCTCCTATAGTCAATTCCCACACTGTTGTCCATGTTCGTGGTCATTCACACATGTTCTTTGACTAGTACCTTCCCCTTTTTTCCACCATTATCCCTCCTGCCTCCCCTCTGGCTGCTGTCAGTTTGTTCCATGTTTCCATGTCTCTGGTTCTATTTTTCTCATTAGTTTATTTTGTCTATTAGAGTCCTCTTGTAGGTGAGATCACATGGTATTTGTCTTTCCAATGACATCTTAGATGAAGAAACCTTGGTTCTGCTACCCACTGACTATTTAATCTGGGCTCTCTGAGTCTCATCTCAGCTTTCTCATCTATAAAGTGGGAATGACTCTACTACATAGGATTTATGAAGATTAAATGAGATAATGGATGTAAATCACTTAGCAATACCTGGCACACAATAGGCCCACAGCTAAATGCAGGCATAGTCATTGCTATTTGTGTTGCTGCTGACATCTACCAGTTCACAGGCTGAGCATCATTCATGGGCAATCAGCTGTAAAATACTTCATGTCAGAATTTTATCATTATACACAAAGCATGGCCACATTCCAGTCACAAACCTACTTCTTGAAAGAAAGAGATTAGGATAGGGGTTAAAAAGATGAAGTGAATAGACAGGGAGGGTCGCCAAATGTTGCAAACCTTCTTTGGGAATGCAACCTCTCAGAGATGAACTGTTTCCCTGAAAGCACACTGTTTCTCTGATGCATCGGAAAGAACATGTCAACTTTCTATTGTGTGGAAGGATGAGCAAAATGTGGCTTCTCATCAAAGAATGCAACAGTGACAATAATATGATGACAGTTATCGGATGACAATGGTAGCTATGAATGGGGAGAAAGTCTTCAGGAGAATAACAATTATAATTAGACCACAAGAAGGAGGATAGAAGAATGCAGAAAGTAGAGGGCTACTTACAATACTGCGGAGGTTACCTAGCAACAGGATAACATTTTTGTTGTTAGAAAATGGCAAAATAGAATAGCAAGAATAGGATGTGATATTGTGCTCAGGAGAGCTAAAGTGCATGACTGCTATCAATGAGATTATAATTACATTCATAGCAACATCAATATAAAGTGGGGATTTATGGCACATGCTTCAGGGGATTGGTTGCATAAATAGGTTTATGCATGTGTGTATTATAATTTTATAACCACATCTATAGGAAGAAGGAATAACCAAAATGTAAAGAATTTAGATTGGGAAAAAAATCTTAGGTACCACCCTCAACTGGAATGTACAAGATGAAAAATTAAATTCAAGTAGACAGTCTATATAAACCAGATGTGAGTTGGATAAATATAAGGCTTTCCTTTCCCAGTAATATTTACATTTTAGGCCCTGGCCAAATAGCTCAGTTGTTTAGAGCATTGTCTCAATACACCAAGATTCTGGGATCGATCCCTGGTCAGGGCACACACAAGAAGCAAACGAACACATGCATAATAAGTAGAACAACAAATACATTGCTCTCCCCCACACCAATTTTTTTTTTTAACATTTGAGGAGGCAACTCCTGAAATAAATCCTTCTAAGCGTTAAGGTACAGGGAGGAGTAGGGATTCCAGCACCTGCAAGGCAGATATTTTTAAAGTAGAGAATCTTGCAACAGCTGAGCAGAGTTGACATCACACACACAATCTGTTCTCCTGTCCAAGGTCAGTGTGGCCAAGTGAAAAACTGCCCTCCTTTAGAAAAGGCTAATATAATCTGTAGCAGCAGCTACAGAACAGCATACTCATACACTGTCAATCCCAACCAGCATGATGAAAAGTATTCAAATCAATCAATTAAAAACAAACACATGTATAATGCATTCGCCACCCAACTTTGTTCTGTTTTCCTGGCTGGGTTCATAATTAAGAGAATTAATAGTGTTCTTTAAAATGCAAATATACACATTTCTAGCCTTTGAAGACCTCAGTAAATAGAAAATGATAACGTTCTCCAGGTGTACCTCATGAAAGCTTTTAGAAGGAAAGCTTCTGACTGACACATTTTGATGTACGTCAAAAAGAGATCATAAAGAGAATGAATGGCTCCTGTGTCTCCATAGGTACTCCAAGACCTCTGAAAGTTCTGACCCAGTGCTCACCAGTGTGTTTCCTCACCTCCTGAATACAGGCAAAGCCGAAATGAGCAATGGCCAAATCATTCAGGAAAAAAGTCAGGTACTCCCAATTTCAGCCTGCAGCTGAGCCCCAGGACCTCCTAAGCCTTAAAACCTTCACCTTCGTTATTTTTTAGGTCTTTCTTCATTGTGTTAAAAGAAATACGACTGAATTAATTGTCTTACTTCCTGTCTAGAAGGACACCAGCCACACGCCCTCTCGGGTCGCAGGGACGGGCAGCTACCTAGTGCTCCGTGAGCAGATCTCCCAGCATATGGAGTCTCTACATCTGGGAAATATTTGCTGCTTAAAGCACTCCAGCGGTGCACTGCCCACAGGAGTCCCTCCCCGCTGCTCAGACTTTTGGTATTTACTGGGGGAGCACCGAACACTGGTGCAAGGATGCCCCGGGGGAGTCCTGGAAAATCCTGTGGGGCTGCACAGCTGGGCTCTCTTTTCAGGCAGCACAGCTGGCGTTGCCTTTGGGCAGTGTGCCAGAGCTTCTGTCTGTGGGGCTGGAGAGGCAGACACCCCTGTGCAGTCTGAATACCTTCCGTTTCCTTCAGTATCCAGCTCTTGCCTTTGTGCAAAGACTTCTGAGCTGACTGGTTCTTAAAGGTTTTCAAATTGGTATCAATTTATTAATGCTCAGTCCTAAATCTGGTTGTTTCACTAAAAAATACTATAGATTAAGTGGGTATTGTGTAACTCTGAGACAATGGATTAGTTAGTTACATTTAAAATAACGTTATTAGGTAGCAACTCTGAAAAGAGAATTAAAATAGGATTTTCTTGAATATTCATCTGAAATTTTGGTGGAGTTTAAACTCATTTCTAAAACTCTTCTTGATGTCAAAGTTCAGGAAAGTAGTTAGAAAGTAGTTAGGACATTACATTTTCTTCCAAACATCCTCCCTAAGTCCCTCATACTATTCTATCTGGGTGGTCTTGACTCCATTTCCAAGTCCGGGGCTTAGCCATGATATATGTGAACCAATCTGAGTAATCCTGTACCCTTGACACCTTTATTAGTTCAGGTGATTTCAGCCTAGGTAATCAGCACATGAACTTTTCCTTGATAAGTGGTTGGAGGAAGCCTGTCTCTTCACTCATTTCGTGGATGAAGGAGGAGCAGGTGGCTCCAGCTGATGTTGGCAGTCATGTTGTGAAGCCCACCTGAGGGCAGAGCTGATGTATGAAGGAAGGCAGACTGGAGAACCATTTCTTGCAGAGTCTGTGCCCTGAATGGATCTCATCACAACCCTCACACGACTGCTGGACATCTGAGCCAAAAAATCTCATTTATTGTTTAGTTCAGTTTGGTTTGAGTTTTTTGCTTTTTGCTTCCAAAAGAATTTCAGCTGACATAATGTAAGGTGCAACCTGCGTATCCACAATGTTCTCCAGCCTTCTGTGGTAATTCTTTATTTTAATCCTGTAATTCAGGCCCTCACCCTGGGAGACCACTAGAGTACCTACCGTGACCTTTCCAAGTTGCCTACAATGGCCAGGGAGTAAGTTTTTCTTTTGTTCTCTTGTCACCTTTTCTCTGACTGAAGCCACTCTCATAATCTAAGCTCTCTTTCTCCTCTCCTCTTTAGTTTCAGGATGACAACTCTACTGTCTCTGGGACAACTACAACACCAATCAGGAGCTTCAAGTCAGATATTTTGGGGAGGCGGCCTTTTATTTAATTGTGGAGAGAAGCATTGTCTCTCTGTAACACCTCATTGCCTAAATACTCTACCACCCTGCCCCCCACCCCCACAAACACCACTTGAGCACCAAGTTTTGGGCTTCTCTTGACTAGCCAAAAATGCATTAAATAATTTTCTCTAAGAAATGGACACTTTTCCCCAAGGAAGTTGCAGCCACCCCATTAATACAGAGCACACTTCAGTTTTTTAATGCTATTACATGTATCAATACTAGGCAAGAATCTGTGATTATGGCTGAACTTTTTCTAATGCCTAAAACAGATTTATGCATTTTTAATAATAATGAATAAAATTTGAGAAAACCAATAGAGGGTATGAACTATGTCTTGTTGACTAATATAGCAGAAGTTCAATGAATATGTATTACTTAATGTTTAGGTATAAAGTCAGTAAAACAAATTTCTTATTTTATTGGGATTCCCTTTTGCATGTAATTTAGCAGATATAATTCTTTCTGTACTTTCTATTACATTATTTTTTCATTAAGAAAGGATTTGGTTAAATCTCCCTACTCATCAAAAGTGCCTTCATCTGATTTATTGGTGCATTCCATCAGTGAAGGTCTAGGCAAGTCAACATCACTAGGGAAGAGTTTGAGCCTGGAAGATAGTATTATGATTAATATTGTGCTTTAATTAAGTTACATCGACATTCATAATAGATCTCTATCTGGCTAATAAGAACTAATATTTCCTTGGATAAAGAACTATGCAAATTACAGGCAGACAGTGATCAACTACTAGTGCTTGGTTTTAGCACTTCAGATAAAATGAATCATATTTTATGGGGAAATTACAGAACTGACTATGAAGAGTAATGATGCTCTGAAAAATAGATTTTCAGCAGGAGATAATTATAACAGTTACTGATAAGTCTAAAATTTTAAATATCTAAAACTTTTCATGAGTTGTTCAGATTTTAACATTGTTGTTTTCTCTTCAAAAGCCACCACAATTGAGCGGCTTCCAAGATAACTCAATGTGCAACATTGGATACCATTTCTCCTCACAGAGAAAACCATTCTAATAGGTCCACTTATGAGCACTGACAGAACTCAAGCTAACCCAGCCCCAATATGCAAAGCATCTTCCTTTCCCTGCAACCACAGATTAACCATAGGCTGTGAAAACAAATGAAATTATTGCAGCGCTTGGGGCTTCCAGACTCATCACATTATCTCTCACGTCATCACCTGCCCTGCACCATCCACCACAGAGATATGTATAAATTCACTGAATCTTTGCCAACATATTTTTATTGACACCACTCTCCACCTTGATCCAGTTGTTACAGACACTGATATTCTTTTTGTTCCTCATACTTGGTCTTGCCTAGTGGCCTGTGGTGGCTGTCCTCTACTGGAGGTCTCTTTCTGCAAGGATTGCATAGTTAACCCCCATTCAGTTCTTAGAGCAAATGTCACATTCTCAGAGAGCCTTTACCCAATGAGTCATGCTAAGGTTGCTCACTTTCCCCACTCACAACCACACTATCCTGTTTTTCTACAACTAGGCGAAGTAACCTTTGTTTATTTGGCTAGTTGTCTGTCTGCTTGCTCACATTATAGATGGAAATCAGTTTTTCCACAGTAGAGAACTTGTTTGTCTTTCTCCTTTTATATCCCTAGTCTCTGGAAGGTACGCAAAAATATTTGTTGAATAAATGATGAATAAATGAGGTACAAATAAACAAAGTAAAGGAAAAAAAATCACTGAAGTACATCTTTAGAAAGGAGGAAGAGGTATCCCCCTACCTTTTCATGGCAGAAGAAGCTGTATGAACTGGTTTTATGGCTAGGGTTGTAAGAACCTCTTTCTCCCCCAATGCTGCAGACTTCTTGAGTCATTGGCCAGTTGCTGTGCGCTAGGGATAGAGACTGAAGGATTCACTAATCCTTCACTAAATAACTAATTAGGAATTAGTTATTCCTAATATAGGAATAACTCTATCAATTAGATTTCTCTTTTCCCTCCATGTATTCTGGCACCACAACCGATGGAAAGACCACTTAACCATAGATTGATTTGTAGTGGGGGAATGATCGGAAAACACACAAAGCCTACAGAGGCAGGTGGCCTCATATTTCAGACTCTGGAGCATTCTACTGCCTTTTTGATTTTCTTACATTTGTAGCTATTAAAGGGGAAAATACTGAAGTATTCCTTTGGGTGTTAAATGTCAGCACTACTCCTTGAAGCATACAGTCATTTTTAATATTTCTGTGGAATAACCTATTGATTTTTAGGCAAGAAAACCTGCGCGTTTTGTTCTTTTACTTTGATTTCCCTATGTCCTAGATGTTCTGAAACCAATGACATGTTCAGGATGTGAACTCTTTCTCTCTCAAACTCTACTTCTCTCTACCTGTATGTGCTTTGCTCATCCTGGGACTTACATTAGTAGAAACAGAGACCAGAATATGTGGGGAGACCCTGGGAAAGCTCACCAGAATGCAGTGGGAATATTTGAATGTGTGTGTGTATATGTGAAAATATTTCCTGTCTTAATACAAAAAGATTGAGAGCAGTTGTTGTTAAAAGACACAAATAAGCTCTCATATTCCATCCATCCATCCAAATAAAGAATGGGGAAAACATAGAAACATTGTCAGGAAGTGCGTTCTCTGCATCTGAATAATTTATTCACTTATTTATCCATTTATTGATCATCTGTTTGTCAAAGCAATGTAAGAGTTAGAAATACAGTTTCTTGTCCAAGTCACACTGTTAGAAGGTGAACTGAGGAATCTAAGTATTATGACTGTGGAATCCTTGGGCAAACATACTTCTTCAAAATCATAACACATTGTTACCTTGCATTTGTGAAAAATGATATTGGTCTTTCCATCTGACGTGATAATATAAAGTCTTGGTAGGATCAATGTTCACTCTTCAATTGTTTTTATTTTGAAATATTGTTGACTCACAAGAAGTCACCACTGATACCCATATTTAAGGTTTATACTTGTATATCCTGCTACTCTTCATTCTTTTGCTTAAAAAGTTTACTTTTAATTTGGTACCCTTTGGGAAATATAAAATGGAAAGTTCAAATGTACCTAGATTTTGACTTTGAAGCAGTAGCTATTTGGAGATCAGTAGCTAAATCAAGGTGTCCAAAAGCTCAGAACTCTTACACATTCATCTTCTCTGTACTCTGCTGTTACATAGGAGGGGCAGCAGTCATCATCTTCCTGCTTAACTGGTGAAAAGCCCCAAGGCTGAAGCCAGGAGGAAAAGATGAGAACAGAACAGAACTCTCTCCAGTCCCAGCCCAGGGCTGATACACCACCTCCCTAAGTAAGGGAATTTTCCACTTGTACCATTTTCAGTTATGAAATATAATCTTCCACAAACTGTGTGAAATGGAATTTGTCCCTTTTACCCTGCATGAACTTCTCACCCACTTTTCCTATCCTCCTGAATGTGCTCACTCTTGAAAGGGAACTTTTAAGCCCCAGGAAATGATTGTTTTTTCAATTGACTGCTGCTGCCCACAGAAAGTCTTGCTCCCTTCAGTGACTCAGCACCTTAGAGAGAAAAATTGTTCTGGAGGGAATGTTAAGACAGGCCACACTGCTGTTACAGGAAAGAATGAGATCAAATGCTGCCCTCAGGGAAAGCTGAAACACCGAACCTAAGTTTTAGAGGAAAAACAACACATGAAGGAGATCCTGTCGGGACAAGTTAAAGGGAACTGCAGAAGCTGTCTTAGGCATGAACAGGGCCAGTACTGTGAACAAGGGGCTCTGTTCACTGACCTCACTGTTGGTGGGGGTGCGTGGAACCTGCCCTCCCTCTGATTCCTGCCTTTGTCCCCGCTCTGCTGAAGTATAAAGTTTGAAGGTGGCGGAGTTTATGTAAGGAGTCGATTCACTGTAGAATTTTAACTTGGAAAATTGCAAAGAAACAGAAAAAAGTCACTCTTACCTGGCCTAGTCCCTGAAGAAATTAGTCCATTTCAGGTTGTCTCTGGTGTCACAGTGGATCTTGTCAGAGCTGTTCATGTACTTGGGACTTGAACTCTGTTATTCTTCTTGAAAACAAGTAATGGGGGAAAGTCTTCTATTTGTCATGTTTTCATCAAGTCAGCAACTCTCGAATCACTGTAGAATGTTCTAGAAAAACAGAATGAAGCAATAAACCTCTCTTCTTCATTGTGTTGTCTTGAAATTATAGTCATAACTTTCCATCACAAATTTATTTATTTATTCATTCATTCACTTCTTCCTTCCCTCTCCTTATATCCTTTCAAGGAACGTTTTAAAAATGGGGCGGGGGGGGGAGCAGAGAAAATCAATGCCTAAATAAAATCAGAGGTCAGTACACCAAACATACATTATCTGTTTGCTAGAGGAACACCATATATTTAGCCCAGGGCTTTACAGCAGTGAAGACAGATGGGTATGTGTGGCCTGTAGTTTTTAAATAAATAATACAAATTACAGTGTCCATAGGATTACAACAAATTTCTTGCCTAGAAAGATAATGGTGATTTTTGATCTGAGAAAAAAAATCTCTCCTAAAGTGTAATGAAGTAGTGAGCAACTGTTTCATCAGCACTTTTGTATTTAATGCAAAAATGAGTTTCATGAGATTGTTACTTATAAGATCCCTCAATTCAAGCTAATGCTTTCATGGCCAAATTCAGCTCAGTGAAGGTAATTCTATAAGTAGCCCAATACCACAGTTGCAGGGCAGAGCTGAAAGACTGGGTGGTAACATGTCAAGGCCCAGAGAAACTTGAGGACTAGATGGCCATCTGGGAGTTTTATCTTAAAAACAATTTTTAAATTTTTTTGCAGTCAAGCTTATTAACTGTTTTGGACAGCAGAGTTCAAGGTTATGCTCTGTAGAAAGATGCTCAAGAATAGTACCCTTCACTGTCACATCTATCAGAGTCAGCTGAGTTGGTGGTAGAATTGACATTTTCTTAGGAAAACTAAAGAGTCTAATCTAGAGAAAAAGTTGAATAGCAGCCCCCTACCTCCAGGTAGAGGTGCCTGGGATTGTTTGACACATAAACAACCAAAACAAAAGAAAACAAAACAAACCGACTTCTTTCTCTTCAATGCTAGAAATTAGGAGAGGTTTACTTTAGGAATTTGTATGCTTTGCTATGTCTTAAGTTTTGGAATTTAAAGGCCATTTCAAAAATTTAGAAAATGCAGAGAAACATCAAGAAAAAAAGTTAAAATCACCTTCATCCATACACTAGAGACCATCGGCATTGAATTCTATTTTCTATATTTTTAAAAGTACAAAATTGGGATTTTACTGTGTATCACTTTTTCATCTCATAGTATAAGCATTTTTCCACACCATTACATGTTTATAAAATCATTATTATGCTTCATTATTTTTTGATATTTCATTGCATAGGCAAATCATAATTAGTCATTTTACTATTTTGGGCATTTTTTTATTGTTTTGCAGATATTTGGATCAGGGGACCCACCCCTCACTTGGCTTCTGCAAAGATACAACCTCTGCAGTCAGAATTCTTAGGCTCAAATCTCAGTTCAAACACTGTGTGACCTTGGAAAACTTACTTAACCTCACTGATTTTCAGTTTTTTCACCTGTGTTCTGGAATAATATTGGAGCCTGTCTCCAGAGTTTTTATTATGATGATTTTTGCAAAAGAGCTATCACATAGGAAGGCTCACCAAATGATAGCTATTATTATGATTACCTTCTAGAGGAGCCTATCTAGAGTTGTGATATCAAAAATCCATGTTCAGGTCTTAGGTGTCAGATCCCAAGTATTAAGTCTGCTTCTGAGAGAATTAGAATCTTCCAGAGGAAGGTAAGAAGGTGGCCATTACAATGAACATTTTAGTATTTAAAATAAAGGTAAAGAGGAAACAATTAAATATATTAGGGTTCTATAAAAGCTGGCTAGGAGCGCCTTAACAAAGTACCACAAACTGGGTACTTTCGCTGTCTCACAGTTTTTTGAAATTTATTGTTTCACAGCTGTGGAGGCTGAAGTCCCGAGTGAAGGTGTCAGTCAGCAGGGTTGGTTTCTTCTGGGGCTGAGAGGAAAGAATCTGTCCAGGCCTCCCTCTCTGGCTTTTAGGTGTCCAGGTTCTCCCCATGTCTCCTCATATCATCTTCCTTCTGTGTCCAAATTTTCCTTTTCCTAAGACACCAGTCATGTTGGATGAGGGCCAATTTTAATGACCTCATTTTAATTTGACTACTTCTACAAAAACCCTGTCTTTGTTCTGAGGTCCTGGGGGTTAGGACTTGAAGATAGAGTTTTGGGAAGGATACAAACTCTTAACAGAATCCTAAGTGAGCTTCCTTTTACTTTCCTCCTTGGAAGAAAATCACTTCATCGAGACAGGCAAGAACCACACCCACACTAATGAGCTAAATAGCCAACAGTAGCGTCCAAAGCACGTGTGCACAGTGCAAGCTCTATGAGAGCCGTGGCAGCTGGTGGAGAAGGATGTGGGGGAAAGACCTAGGTTAGACAACAGAGAGGCCTGCAGGACTATTTTGTCAAATTCCACCATTTAAATGATCTGTCTCTCCATCAAGCAATTCTTCATGAATCCTGAGGTGTTTGTTAAATTCTCGAGTTAGTTAGCTACATGAACATTTTACAAGATGTCCAAAATATCATAGCATGAAACTCGATACTGTTTCAAGTCTAAAGGGACCTCACTGACTCAATAAAAATCAGAGAGCAAAACTGAACTTCTAACGCGACCAGACAATGGTGTAAACAGGTAGGAGAAAAAAAGAAAATCATTGAGAAAAGTTTTTCTTTTCTACAACTAAAAACTAAAACAATAAGCTAATATGTAACTATAAATTTAATTGGCTAAAGCAAGTAAGTATTCTAGAAATAAATGGGATTCTAATAATTCAGGAATATATAACCTGGGTATTCAGGGCAATGGAAATATAATGGATCAGCTCTAACAAAATAAATATCCTTGGAAGGGGTGATGGAAATTCAACTTTATTGAGCCTATTCTATCCGTGGTCATTCTTCTTACTACCAAGTAACAGAATCATGATTCAAGTGAAATCGTCCGTGGATTTACAGAGCTGCAGGACTTGAGGAGGCATTAAATGTGAAAGCGGTGAGTAAAGAACTAGTGACAAAATTCTAACTCAGAGTCTTGTGCCTTTGAAGATTGCTCTAAACTTTGGAACTGATGCAAGGTGGGGACTCAGGTGCTGGTGTTCTTGCTTTGATTTCCCATCTAAAGGCTCAGAACTGATCCTGTGCTGTCCCAGAGAATGACGGATTCAGAGTCTCCTCCTTCAGATGAGGATTTGACTTCCCCTGGGGCAACTGTTCGCAGGATGGTGTCCAGGATCTCCCTGGTTTGTGCAGGAGTTCGGCATGAAGCATTTCTCAGGGAACCATTTTGCTAAGAGCGCTGGCCAGCATGCCTCCAGAAGCAGGCCTGAGACCTGCGGAATCTTCAGGAAGGAGAGGAAGTTGCAAGTCCAAGAGCGCTCCAAAGCACTTTCAACCCAATGGCTTTTGTAATGATGTCAGCTGTTATGGACATTTCCAGTTTGAGGAGTTTTAATGTTTTCTAGTTCAAATATGGTTTCTTCATTTAAAAAAAAAACATCAAAAGATGATGTCACAGGTAATCTAGGAGCAAGGCAGAGTATAGGCTTTTGGTAATATTTCACTGAGAGTTAGATAGAATTAGACAGCAGCAAATCATAGTGCTTTCAGAGAAATGTTTGCTTTTGTATTTTGCTTGCAAACTGCTACCAGTCCCGCTGTGTGCAAACACTGAGGCTGTTCGGGAATCTCGTTGCCTTCAAGTCCATCTTCTTAGTTTAGTAATAAGCCAAACACATAGACATCATTCCCTGGCCTTTGAAATGATGATATTCATAATTAATTCATGACTTATTTCAAATGCACCCAATTTAGGAAATGGGCAATTTACATCTCCTCACCAGAAGACCCCAATGCAGAGGGAGCTACCCAAATTTTAGTTTTACAGTTGTGATAGAACCACACAGGGAAGAGTACATGGATAGATGGGCATAAGTAAATCCATGTGTCATAAATACTTTATCCATGTCATAAATACTTTATTTCTCTCTCCATCACAAAGGCCTGTAGTATATGACTGAAATATGTATCTGTTACAAACCTTTCTAACAGGTACTTGATATGAGTAGTGAAAATGGTTTAGTGACTTAATTTAATTAGATTGTTTTTTAATAAAGTAGCAAGGACTTTGATTCCTAAAAAATTGGTCTACTGAATCCTTAATACATTTAGGAATAAAAATGAGTTAGCTATAGCCTTCTGCTTGAAAATCAAAATCAGAATGTCTTTCCCCCAGTAATTTATACCATGCTATAAATAAATTTGCTAATATTAACAAGGAACTGACCTACTTCTTTTTAACCAAGAGATAAAAGGTAACTGATTTTCCAATTACTGAGTACTGCTCTTGCTGTCAACTTGTCTCATTTTATAAATATATGAGTATATGTTGAAATAATTTAAATTTCAAACCTATGGGAAAACTGGTAGAATTAGAATTCCCTGGCTTTCTTATCAGGACAAACAGGAAAGTATGCCTAACAATGTACCCTTGGCATGATAGCTCTAGAGAAAATATTTGGAAATATTTTTAATTAAAATCCAACAAAAGATAGACTGCAGAGTAAATGACAGAGAAAATCAAATGCCAATTTTATCAGAAGGACTACATTAGGGAGACCCATTAAAACTAGGAATTTGTGGCAATTTATGGCTCTGGGAGACAGAAGGTGGGTCTACCGCTACTCAGAAAATGTTTCACAGCAATATGAAATAAATTCAACAAGTACAGATCATTCAGTGAGACATCTTAGCTCTTTGAGTAGTCAGGGACAAGCCATACAGACCAGCCCTGTCCCACTGGGGTTGGAACCTGGGCTGTGTGCTGGGAGCTCCCCAAGAACAGAGGGTATGTATATCCACATCACCTTTGAAGCCCCAGGGAAAAGGGCCATATGCTTATTGTAAAAATTTAAAAGTCACTGAAAATATCCAACGAAGAAAATGAAAGTAATCTATGATCCACTCTCTTACAGATAATTTATTGTTGACTTTTCAGTAAATTGTCTCCTAACATTTTCAGAGGCTACATATATCTATTATTTATCTTTCTATTTTAGAATAAAAGGTAGGAATATTTTTGTTATCTTAACTGCTGACCTGAAAATTCATCATAGATTGAGTCCGGAAAAATACCTTAATAAATAATTGAATTAAAAGGTGAAACCTTAGAAGTGTTGGCCAAGGTGTACATTGATACACAAACTTCAGACAATAGGGCAGAATTGCTCTGCATAGGACAGGGAGAAGAATTTTTTTTTCTTTCAAAAATGAGAAGAGGGCAGAGCGGAGAAGAAATAATCAGGGTGAAATAAATGAGGGGGCAGACGGAGGAGCCCAAGGATGCTGCAAGACTGGGCACTGAATGGAGGAGTAACGAGAATCCGTGGTCCTGGGGTGCCAAGAAGTGTGTGGGCACCAGCATTCTCCCATGGGACTTTGTGGCATTTGGTTCATTCCAGGGTCCCCAGTGGTTTAGTAAGACTGTTACATCCATCGAATTCTTGGTGTGGGTGAGCTCTTCTTGAGGCTGTGTGAACAGAGACTCCATCAGAGGAAGCTGTGAGACCGAAGTCCTGTCCTCCTTTGCTCCTTGATCCCCTTGAATTCACAGAACACTTAGGGAGGTTTCAAAATCCATAGGACTTGAAACTGGGGTTGAGTGTTTAACCACCTTTACCTTTGAGGGTCAGAAAGATCCCAGATTATATCGGGGTTAAAATCACTCTGATCCAAACCATGATGGTGAGACCTCTCCCCAGTATTCTTTGTTGACTAAGATGGAATCTTCTACAAAGAACGTCTCAGGTATCTCTAAGGGTTTTTGGTACCTAACATGTGCTATGGAACACATCCCTGAGGTTCTTCCCACCCTGCCTCTTTTTAGCAAAGTGGTTCTCCTTGCCGGAGGGATGATACCATTTCCACTCTGGAGGACATGGTGGCCTTTGGCGGTGATGGCTGCCCACCAGCTTGGACACAGGCTCTCCAGTGATAACCCCACAGCACGCCCAAGACCTTACAGAAGGACAGGGACTAATGCAAGACGTGAAAAATAAATGTCTTCTGCAGCTCAAGTCCAGCCTGCCTTGGACCCCATGCGGGCCAAGCCATCTTCCTGACTTGTCATCAGTGTGTCTCCATGTTGCTGGACACAGGCCAGGGCTCCCTGCCTCTCACAATCTCTAAGTCTTAAACTCAGAGAAAGAAGGAAACTTTTCTTCTCACCTCAGTCTAATTCCCGCCCACTAAATCCTCACTTTCTGCTCCAGGCTGATTCTCTTCTTCATGTGATTGACAGTGGAGAACATCCATCTTTTAGAGAGAAACACAGCTGGTATATTCAAAAGTGAGACCTGGCTCTGTTTCCCTAAGAAGAAAACCACAAAGATGATGCTTTTTCATCATCTGGGTTATATGGCCTTACTTACCCTTGGTTAACGATGTGATATTATTTTTATAAGAGAAATACATAAAATAACTGTAATACAATTTTCTATTTCCATTTCCTCATTTCACTTGACAATGCATCTTATTCATCATTCCATGTAAGTACATGTTCACAACATTCTTTTTATAAATAATAGCTGTGTGCTACTCCATTAAATGGTTATGCTATTATTTATTGATGAACATTTTGATAATTTTAAAACATTTGCAAGTATTTAAAAATACTTTAATTGATAATATAAGTGGAATGTATACCCCAACATTTATTATCCAACACTTTTAAAGTTGTGGTCAAATATTCATAACATAAAATTTAGCATTTTGGTCATTTGTAGGTGTACAGTTCTGTGGCATTATGTATACTTGCATTGTCCAGAACATCACCACCGTCCACCTTTGGAAACTTTTAATCTTCCCCAACCGAAACGCTGTGTCCATAGACATTAACTCTCCATCTTCCCTTCTCTCAGCTGCTGGAAACCACCATTTTTCTTTCTGTTTCTATAATCTGACTACTCCAAGAACCTCGTAAGAGGATTCACATCATACTTGTTCTTTGGTGACTGGCTTATTTCTCTTAGCATAATGTTTCCAAGGTTCATCCATGTTGTACCACGTGCTAGAATTTCCTTCCTTTTTAAGGCTGAATAGTATTCAACTGTATGTATACACTGTGCTTTGTGTATCTTTTCATCTGTCAGCGGACACTAGGTTGCTTCCACATCTGGCTGTTGTTGATGAGGCTGCAATGAACATGGGGGCACAAATATGTGTCTGAGTCCCTGATTTCAGTTATTTTGGGTTTGTACCCCAAAGTGAAATTGCTGCTGTTACCTAACAGAACTTGGGGTCCTGCTGCCCATGACCACCCTCTAGGCAAAAATTCCAGAGGCAAGGGTTTGGTGATAAAGGAAGGGAGTCTTCATTTGAAAGCAGTTACTTAAGCCTATCAAGGCATAGCTTTAATCACTTTAGCCTATCAATTAAGGCTAAACTTTGATACCTGAGTTCTCCTATCTTTTTCCCTCTTAGTTTTTAGTTATCTTGTTTCTATAGGGTTAGTTTACAAACTAAAAACTACATAATATACATAGTAACTATAAAACTACACTATGGAAGAATGGCAGGCTTCTGCCTCAAGCCCGTTGCCTCTAGGACACCCACAGAATAAACCTGCCACCCTTTCCCAGGCCAGCCGGTCCTAGGCTGCACCCAGAGTTCCTTCCCATAAAAAATGCCATCCATTGGAAAATGCAGGCAGCTGCAGCATGATCATCCAGGTATCCTCGAGGAGGAAAAGCCTGAGAGCAAGACTGAGCGTTGGAGCCTAAGAGCCCGAGGCCAAGCCCAGGCCTGAGCCTGAGCCCAGCCTGAGCCTGAGCCCAGCCTGAGCCTGAGAGGGACCCAGATCAGGAGCCAGAGAATTGTCTGAGCCAAAGCTGGCCCTCCTTTTATTTCCACACACTCTGGAGGCATTCAGCTTCTCAGCCAACCCCATCCTAGACTGCCCACAGTTACCTTAGCAAACTCCTCCTACAGCCCCTCCCAATTTCTCCCCAGTAATCTGAGTTAATTGTAATCAGATCTCTCTGTATCACTGGATCACATGGAATTACCTTATCCTACTGTGTATAATGCACTCCTGCATATATCGTACACCCACATTTTTTGCCCAAACTTTCAGGAAAAAAGTCTTTTGTTTTAACTTTTAATTCAATTTATTTAGTTATATTTAGAAACACAACCGAGGATCATGTTCCAGGGTATTACTGTGCATACAGATATCATTGCTTCCTAGAGTTACACTTTCAACACATAAGTATAAATAAAAGAATTAAAAACATATATAGATATGGATTTAGTACTACCCATGTATAATGCACAGCCTTATTTTTCCCTCAAAAATTTGGGCAAAAGGGCGTGCATTATACACGGCAAAATATGGTACCATGTTTCATTGAATTACTATGTTTAATTTTATGAGGAATGCTGATCCATTTTCTACAGTGGACATTTGGATCATTTTTAATAACATAAAAACACCTCTATACATATATCTCTGCACATTCATGCAAAGTATTTTTGTAGGATAAAGTCCTAAGCGTGTAGAAGTGAAATTACTTAGGCAAAGAACATTTTAATAAATGTTGAGCAAATACTGGACAACAGTGCAGTGACTGCTGGGGGAGGGAGTATAGGAGGACTAAATGGTAATGGAAAAAATACAGTAAAGATTACATTAAGAAAATAAATATTGCCAAATTTACTTCCCAAAAGATTCTATTAATTGACATTCCTACCTGGAGGATTAAAACACCCTGTCTCATCATACTCTCAAATACTTCGGGTTAGAAACTCTTTTAACACTTGTCAGGATGACCAGTGAAATCTTGAGCTCGTTTAGATTTGTGTCGGTGTGATCATTAGTGAGGCCGAGCGTCTTTTCCCTGTTTTCTGCCCACTTGGCTTTGTCACCTGTGCTTTGCCAATTATTTTTCATTGGGTTGTCTTTTCCTCAGTGACTACAGAGAGCTCCTTGTAAATTCGAAAATTAGTACTTCGTCCTCACAGACACTACGCATGCCTTTTCAGCTTTTGCTTTCTGACCATAATTATGGAAGACTTTTATAAATAATTTCAAAGTTTAAGTCTGTTTAGTGTTGTATTTACAGTATTTTTCTTTATGGCCTCTGGGTTTTATGTTGTGCTCATAAATGCTTTCTTCACTCCAAGATCTATTAGAATACTAATTCTTATGATTTTCAGTATTTTGCTGTTCTTCAAAATTTAATTCATGGATCTTACTGGAATATATTTTGGTGTGAGAAGAGAAGTAGGACTTTGTGTATTTTCCCCAAATGGTTAATTAGTAGTTCAAATCCCTTCTTCTTCTTCTTCACTAATTCAAAATAATATTAGCATTTACTACAATGCCACATATTACTGCTTGTTTGTTTTCCTATTCCATTGATATATTTCTGTTTTACTGTGATAATGTACAGTTTTATTTATTAGGGTTTCATTTCACCTTTAAACACATATTTAAAAAAGTATTCCTCCCTCTATTACCCTTATTTTAATTTTGTTGCTGTTGGATATTTTCACTTGCACATTCTTTCAGATAAATTTTAGAAACGTTTGATCAAGTTTATTAGAATTCCATTGGATATTACTGAATTTCCAATGTGTTAATTTGGGAAAGTTGACATCTTAAAATACTGAGACTTTTTATCCAGGAACAAGACATTTTTGTCTATTTGTTCAAGTCATTTTAACTTATGGTTATCTCTTGATTACTCTCCACTGAAGGTACGTCTTAATTTCAAGTTTTTGTTGAGAACCACCTGTTCTGTTTAATTATCTCCTTTGTTTCTCTTAACTGCTTTAGTTCTCATAATCTATATTCCAACTGTAACTCATTAGGAATTTGGAAGCAAGAACTTCAGAATGAAAATATCTAATTAAATGTCTACAGGAGAAGAATGTAGACAGAGATCGCAACACTCTCGGCAGCAGCTCTACCAGGCTGCGAGCTTCCCCTCAGTGTAAAGATGCTCCCTGGCCCATCTCAGGGTGGGGAGTGTGCGGAGAGCCAGGTAGCACAGCAAGAAAGGGAGGAAGAGTGGATATATTCCTAGTTCTTGAAGAATCAGGGTTTTCAAGTGTGGCTCCTTTATTTTATTTCAAATTCTGTAAATTCTAGAAAATGAGTTGTACTCATGACCCAGAATGAATACAAAGGGGCCCTAAACACAAATATAAATGATATTTTGGGATATGCAGATTGCTATATATACTTCTCCTAATAACATAACTAACTAACTGCCTACTGGCAATATTCCAAAATTTCTTTCATTTTGCAAAGAAAAATTAAAACATTTTTAAAAAGTGGAATGAAATTTAGGTTAATAAAATGTGAGGAAAATGAGTCAATCTATGAAACTATTTTTGATGCATTTATAAACACCAAAGTATAATATAAATGATTTTTATTATTTGCATCTCTAGAAAGATTGAAAAGATTATTTTGTACTATACAATTTACAGTATAAGTCCAAAAAATGAAATAAATACATTTTAAAATATACAGTGGCTTTACCATAAAAGACCAAGGAATAAAATAAAACTATTTTTAAAAAGAATATCACAGTCACCACTAGAGGGTACAATAAGCAACCTTTCTTCCAGCTATCTGAGCTGAAGAAAAAGGTGATTCAGATTCACTGAACTTGAAACCACCTCTATAGGTCACCTGGAGGAGCAATGGTTTTGGGGAAATGTTCCAAAGACTTGACATCTAACCAAGGGCAGAGGGTATCAAGTGATTTTTAAGGGCAGTGTTTGACCTCAGTGAAAGTCAAGTGAGTTTATCAAGGAATACGGAAATGTTTCTAAAGTAATTAAACGGGACATAAATAAGCCTTTTATACTTACATAGAACTGAACATCCATCCCACTCAGCAAGCCTGTGTTGAAAGCTCCTCCTAGAGTGATTTTTCTCTGGAAAGATAAACTTCATGAGGAGTTAGAAAACAAAATGGTGATGACATAGGCTTTCAGAACCTCAGTAAGGTCCACGTTGGCAGTAAAAGAGAGAGAGAGACAACGTTCCCAAACCAACAAGTGACGATGGGCATGAGACAGATGAAGAGTTTATGAATTCCTCATTCAAATATTTCACCACAATGGTGGAGCCTGTGCCGTGAAAAATAAACACATTCCTCATTAAAATTCTAAGACAAGTTTTTTGTTTGTTTAAGTTGGACCATCTCATCCAATGCATCACCTAATCTGCTGTAATCCCTCAAAAAAGTCCTTTCTTTACCATGTGATTTCCCCTATCTCCCATTATAAACATGCTTTCACCCTTCATATTTTAAGTATCATTTTGTATTCCAAAATAATCGTGCTTCTTAAAAGAAACACACCAAGCTTTGCAATATAAAAGAAAATGTGGCAAGCAAACCTCATTACAAGGTAGAAAATTTAAGACTTTTTTTTGTTAACTATTTTTCTAAGCATAATATTGTTTAACAGATACATTGCATTTTAAGTATATAATGTCCCTTTACAATAATCTTTGGATCTAGTCAGGCAGGTATTTTTATTTACAGTTTCTAAGTGACAAAACAGAGACTTGGAGCAGTGGGAGGCCTTCCCCAAAGCCTCTCAGTGAGTAGAGGGCAGAGCTGGGAAAATAGAATTTTGGATTCCTTAGTCAAGTCCTGTTGCTGCTATTCCCCAGCGCCCATGCAACTACAATGAAACTCCCTTAATGGCACATTTACATTTCTCTGGAAGAACGTTAGATTTAGTAAGAGAAGAATTTTCTATTTGTGTATGTTCTTATGTTTGTGTCCAGAATGTCCATTTACTATCCATTTCGACTTCTCAGTCATTTTAGTTTCCCTGGTCCATTCTGTCGTCTGAGTATGATAGCCCAGGCAATATGCCACTGAAGAATTGTTGTATTTCTCCAATGGGTGAAGTTCTTAGGCCTTCTTTATAACATTGCCCTGTCTTATTTTATTGATTACCTGGAAAATATTTTCAAGATGTACAAAGTTGTGGAGTGGATGCTTAAATCTCCTTAGCATTTGTTAAAGCATTTAGAAGAGTTTACAGTGTTTATGTATATTATTATTCAGCAATTTTAATGCACATGTATTAGATTTAGAAAAATATTTGTATTTTTATATTTAACATTTTGAACAGAAATAACACTAGATGTAGATTATAGAAAATCAAAATGCAATAATATCTTCAACACCCTAATCATTTCAACATGATATGGAGATAGGATACTATAGACGTATTCTTTTCTAAAAATATTTAAATAGAGTACCAGTCTTGAACTTAATATTGCCACTGGACCACTTTTTAATGGATTTCCAAGATGTTGATTATACTTTCGTAGGAACTTGATGTGGTGAGGGTTTCAAAACACAATCATTTCTCTTTAACATTTTTGCTGTATCTATATGTCGTCTGTTCTATTATTTACTATATATATGTATATATAAATTCATAAAACCAAATTTTCTTCAAATTATTTTTCTAAAGTATACGTGTAACTTTAAAATTTAAAAATCTCTTCATTATCTATTTAAAGTAATCATGGAAACCATAAATGCTACATGTACCATATTTTTGTGAGATACTGGTCTAGTAGAAAGAGTTCTGAATTAAGAGGTGGAGTCCTAGACTATGGTATGAACATTACCATTTTTGTACTTTAATCACTGAACAAATCAATTTGCTTTCCTGAGCCAAAACTGAAACAAGAAGAGTCAGTGTTTGTGCTGCCTGTCACTACCAAAACCAATAAGTAGAGACAAGGATTGCATCTTTATGAGTGCTTTATTCAGATGCCAACGATTTGAGAAAATGGAGGGTTCTGTGCCCTAAAAAACCATTTCAAGCAGACCTTTTTTATAAGAAGAAGAAAAAGGTAGGTAAGGGGTTTGGAATTCAGGGGAAAAGGTTAGTCAGATAAAAGTTGCAGTCCTGTGATTTTCCTAGAATCCCAGTGATCCCTTGTCTGCATCTGATGTTTTCTCCCTGAAGCACAATGGCTCAGACACCATCATTTGCAGTCCTCCCCGGGGCACAAAGGGTGACTTGCTTATAGACCTCCTGGAGTCAGCCTAGGTCCAGTCATACATTCCAGTTTCTGGAACGACAGCTTTCCATATGCATTAACCAGTAAGCCTATTAACTATATACCTAAAGCTAAAAGTGTTTAACTCTTGAGTCCCCCCATCAAAACCATATACATCTATGAGGATTAAAAAGTTAATTATGTAAAGATCTTCACACATGCAATGTACTTAAATGTTAGTTCCCATTCCTTAAAGGGAATTCGACTGAATAAAGACCATGTTTACTCGAATCAAGACAGTATGGTTTGCTCCAGATACTGTATTCTCTGTGTAATTCTTATCCACATGATAGGCAAAAGAAATTCTGATAAAAGACATAGAAGCTATTTCAGAGAGGCCAGACTTCTGACGAAAGCCAAGTGAGGAGGCAGATCCCCATTGTATGTGCTTTGAATGGAAGTTCACACTGTTATTCAGCACATTCTCTTAGGAGCCTTATTATTCTTTACAAGGCTGCAAGAACAAAGGCCCACATCAAAGGGGAATGGGGCTATTGAAGGCACTCAGAGATCTCATGGAATATAAGGACACCTAATGGCATTCGGTTAGTTTTCATGTCAACTAGAATTGGAAAACCAACCTGTCTTCCAGAGGCATTCTGGTCCCTTGTCCGTCTGTCTTGTTTCTGCTCCCTTGGGACTCTTCTTCATCATAGGTTCTCCCACCCCCCATCACTCATCTTTCTCACGATTCCAAATGACAGTAAGGAAAATCTGGTCCAGATTATGTATTTCCACGAAGCCAGACATCTCTGGCTAACCAATGGACAGCCTCCTCTGGGAGTCCAATTCAGAAACAATGAGCTGTGAAGGGAGGGGAGATGTACTGCATTTATCCAGTCATGAATATATAAATTCCTTCCACTCCCCAACCCTTCCTCCCAAGGTATTAATAACATTTTGCTAGGTATTGTGGGGCACACTGCAGATCTATAGAAACACATGGTTTTAACATTTATTTTTTATGATACATCTTATGTCTGAAAAAATATCCTGTCAGTACAATATACTTTAGTCTTTTTCACACTGTTACCCCTGTGGTTTTGGCTCTTAAGTTAAATCTACAATCCTTTTCTGGACCAGGCCACATTCATACTTTAAATTAAAAAAAATTTTTTTTTAAGTAGACTTTTTTTTTTCAGAGAAATTGGATTTGTGGATCTGACTCCTCTAACTGGAGAAACGTTGCTCCACCACACCCTTCTAGAAGTGGGAACTGAGGAAACAGTATCAATACTTAACTATGATGGCTCACTGGCATTGACAAATGTTGTGATAAAATATTTTATTTCTTAAACAGAGAATCAGTAGTTATTTCCCCCAAATATCGATATCCCATCATGGGAATGTAGGCTAATAATTCTCAATACCACTAATTAAAGAAGTGAAAATTCATATTTTGAGTATAATTTCATATCCTGAGTGAATTAAACACAAAATAAGTAATTTTCTTATGCAAAATCTTGCTGGGCTTTCGACATAAGACATGAATATTAAACTCAAACATGCCTAAGAATCAAATGAAAGATTCTTATCCATTAGGTCTGAGAGGGCACCAAGGAAACTGCCTTTTCATAACTACCGTATTTTTCAGACCATAAGATGCACCTAGGTTTTAGAGGAGGAAAATAGGAAAAAAAACTTGAAGCAAAAAATGTGGTAAAATATTTAATAACATAAATAACATAATATTTCACCAATGTAAATGTAAACAGAACTCAACAGCAACAGCAGCATTAACAACCATTATTCCTCCCGAATTTTGGCGGGGGAAAGTGTGTCTTATAGTCTGAAAAATACGTACCCCAGATTTTGGGCAAGTGATCTGAGAACCACACTTTGAGAAATGTTTTTGAGAAAACTGCTGTGCATGGATGAGAACAATGAGCAAGCTCCTCTGGGGGTGATCTGATTTCTGCCTTCTGCAAAAATACATCACATCATGTACTTAATATTTGGGACACTCAAACACTAGATATTCTAGCATAAGTCCCACTTACCTACTTTGAAGTCATTATACAACAACTGATTTTTTTTTTAAACAGGGTTTCTCAGTGCCTAGGGAGAGAGCCTGGACCCTACCTAGGTAAAGATAAGCAGGCTGACCTGGGGTAGTGGGATCCTGGTGTTGGCTGTGGGGTGAACCACGGTCTTGCAACATGCATCACTTTCAGAGGATGCTGTGAAGTAAGAACCTTTGTTCCACTTTGAGCCAGGTGTTTTGCCAAGGGAAATGTGTCTTTTGAAATCAGGTACATTTTCTTGGGTGTTAGAATACATCATTATAGCAAATGATTATAGAAGTGCTATGATAGTCTTTGGGGCTATTTTAAAAAGTCACACCATATGATTTTCCAATCATAAAAACTTACAAGTAATACCAGTTCAAATTGAATATTGTATGACTAAAGTACTTAAAATATTCTGGAGCCCACAGGGATTTTTTTTCTGCCTCTAAAGGGAAAATAAATGTAGGAAAATTGAAGGCATATGATACTATAAGAGACTTTAGGTTATTTATCATAAAGATCTCCTGGGTTTTAAATGGAATTTCAAAAAGTGATTGTTCCAAGCTGAAAAAGAATTTAGAAAACAACAAAGGCAAACTTATTTTCCAAAGTGTAACCTGTGTTTTTACATCACTAATACTTCCTGCATGCTGGTTCTAATGCCCCTTTATTCTTTATCCTTAGGTTTGATGCTGGCCTTGGGTCCTTTCAAAGCTTTTTTTCCTGTGTTAAATCTCTTCATAGCTGTGGCTAAACTTGTCTTTGTGTTTTTCACTTTTCATATTTTTCATCTCTGAACCATGAAGAAAGTTATATCACGGAAACTCGATTTTTTTTTTGCCCTTGGAGATTTATGTTATCAGCCATTACACTTTTTCCAATGAAATTTTCAGAAGCCTTACATGATTTTTAGCTCTGGTTTAAGTCCTGATTGCTTCATATACTATTAAAGAGAAGCACAATTTGTTTTCTAGACTAATTAGACTTGTATGTCAGGTATGCTTTTTGTCCCTGTTATAAAGCCTGCTTTTCTCAGCCTTCTGTCTGAAATATTTCTGCTTATCCCTATAATCTCTGCCCAGGACTCCTTCCTCTTCAAAGCCTTTCCTGAGAATCTCCTACTGACTTGGGTGCTCTTTGTCCTATTTTCCAGCCTCCGGTTCTACAATTACCCAATGGTAGTGTGACTGTTGACCTATCTCCTTGTTAGATGCACATGGCGGGCAGGGAACTAATTTTGAAATCCAGTGTGCCGAGTGCATTGTCTACTGCAATTAAAATGCCAAATAAATATGTGAAGAAATGTATAGATCTTAGATTCAAAACTGTGTGCTCCAGTTCACATAAACATTAACAAATTTTATTTTGGACAACATAAAATGTGAACAAGAAAAGCTTCTCTTCAAATGTAAGAAGTTTTGAATTTACCAGAGAAAAGGGTTTTCAAAGCTTTTGTTTAAATACAGTTGTCTCTGGAATCCTGAAAACATGGTCTCTCAACCTTGGCACTGTTGATAGTTTCGACTGAATAATTCTGTTTTGTGAGGCATCTGTCCTGTTCATCAAAGGTGTTTAGTATCGTCCTTGCCCTCCTCCCATGATATGCCATTAGCACCCCTATCCCCAGTTGTGACAACCATGCATGTCTCTAGACATTGCCAAACACACGGCGGAGGGCAAAATTGTTTCTGGTTGAGATTTACAATCCTAGGCTGATAACTACCAACTTCAGGTCAGTCAGTACCTGAAAGAGACTTCAAAAATCATTAGAAATCTAATCCTTTTAACTCTGCAAAATGTTCATTTTATTTTTAATTGCCTTCTTAAACTTCTAATTAGCTCACAATCTAAACTTACAATTTCTCTTTAATATTTACCCTAAATCATATTTTTAATGAGTCTTCCAACATGTATACATATCATTGCAGTTGTCTATTGGCTTCTTAACAAAACACCTGAAAACATTATAGCATACACAAAACCATCCATTTTGTTATGGGCATGATTTTGTGAGTCAGAGATTTGGATGGAACATAGTAATGGTAGCTGCAGGCGCCCAAGACAACTCAGCTGGGCTGTGTGTACCAGACCTTGGTCTGCCTGTTGGTTGAGTTGCTGCCCCTCCCCCGCTGTGTTGCATCTGCTGGGACCAAAATGTTCAAGATAGTTCTTTAACCCTGGCTGGTATAGCTAAGTGGATTGAGTGTGGGCCTGCGAACCAAAGGGTCGCTGGTTCAACTCCCAGTCTGGGCACATGCCTGGGTTGCACACCAGGTGTCCAGTAAGGGGCATGTGAGAGGCAACCACACATTGATGTTTCCCTCTCTTTCTCCCTCCCTTTCCCTTTCTCTAAAAATAAAAAAATAAAAATTTTAAAAAGAAGATGGTTCTTTGTTTATATGTCATCACATATGGGAGAAGGTATCTATGCTCATTTATAAAGTTTTGTTTCAGTTTTTTGGGAATATTTTTCAGGAAATAAAAGTTGTTATCCTGGAGGTGGGTGGTATAGTAAATGAATGAAGTGATTTCTGGCTTGTCATAAACACATATGGGTCTTGGGAGTGGTTTAGCAGGGAGAGAGCATGGAATAAGACAGGGCTGGGTGTAATCCCAACTGCATTACTGTGGGGTTTAGTGTGAGTTCCTTAGTTCTCCGATCCTCATTTTCTTCTCTGGAAACTGAGTGAAATATGCTTACTTTGGAGGTTTTTCTTAGGTGGCGATTGTTGGGACACGGTTCTCTACGGGTCTCATAATTTTGCACATCTAGGAGGCAATGACTACCTTTCTTCCAGACTGTCTTCTTAAGGTCGATTGCAGGGTGAGCAGACTTGCAGGAAACTGACTCCCTCTGTGACAGAAGAAAGATTTGTTTCCTACTCACAACAAGATAATACCTACTTCAGGGGCAAAGTTCAGATAGGCTCACGTTCCATTATAAAAGATTCAGGTTTCCTAAACTCGAAGTTTCCTGCAAAACCCTCAACTGGTGTGCAGGAGTGAGGTGGATCTCTTCCTGTCACCCTATGGACATAAGGCTTCAGAAACTTATGCAACTGCTGGTACTCTGAATACCGCTATTGCAGTCCTTTGTTTCTGACCAGGACTCTGTGCTGTGAAGTTGGGTGCTGGAGGCAGGGAGGGTATCAGCAGCCTTGCTTTGCTCCTACTCATTCTGCTCCCTTCTACTCTGTCTACTGTACTTCCTACTCCACCAGGCCTAGGGTGGTTTTGTTTACTTAATTCTTCTTCCCATGCTAATAGCATCTCCCTTAAGCAAAACATCATGACTAGGATCACAATTTGGGTCTCAAAGGAGAAGATAAAAGAGTTTAAAAAATCCTTTTGGTCTCTTTTCCTCCATAAAAATTTGCTGAATTTTGGTATCAAAAGCTGAATATTAACACTATTTTTTTCCTTTTTGCATTCCTGTTTTAAAAATTCTAAATCTCCTCTAGGCAAGTTTATTGGTAGAATAGAATCAAGATTAGAATAAGAAAATGCAAAACAGAAAATCTCATGAATATTTTTAAAAAGTGCCCATTATTACTAGCTCTCAAGAAACACTATGGAGTGATTCCTACCACCCACTAATATGTAAAATTAATCAGTACGATGTGGTTAAGTTTGGTAGCATTTCTTTGCCTAGACTGTTTCTTTGAGGCAATTGGCTATTTCAAATCCTATATTTCTATCCCTTTAGAAAGTTCAGTGTTCTCCATACTGATAAAGAAACTGAATATGTAGAAATAAATTGAGCAAAAGCATGGCATTCCTGTATTTCTACATACATGGCTCTCTCCAGCCATTTCAGAGAGCTGAAATATATATCTTACTCATTCTCAATGTCATTGTTAGTTTCTATAAGCACAAGTTAGGTTGGTTGAAAAGCAGCTGAAAGAGAGAGGACACTCTTTAACAATGTGATAAAGTACATTTTATTTCTATTTTGAGAAGTGCGTCATTTTATATTTTCACTAGGGTGATGTTGAATTAATACTCCTCATTTGTGGGTAGTATTCAAATTAGATCTCATATCACCTGGGGGTGAACTTTATTTATGGATGCCAAACTACATTCTTTTCCTGGACTTAACGCATCAATTCATCTTTTACAAGGTGGAGACAGAGGAGGTCAGTATGTTCACCAACAACATTGAATGACCTTCTCTCGCCTCCTCTCAGGTGCTACTGAAAGTCATTTGAGTATTTATTGTTCTCAATTTATCTCACTTCAACATATTGATCATTTACTAGATAATTAGCATGGGTCTGAGCATTGAGTGGAATATTAAGTAAGTACCTGGAGCCTGTAACCTTGTTGGGTCAATTTGACACTTGAATGGAAATAATGTAAGGCAAAATAAAAATTGTGCCATAATATGTAGTAAACCAAAAAGAAATATTCTATACAAAAGTTGCATACAAATATTTAAAGCAGTTTTATTCACAATGTCCCCTAAACTGAAACAACCTATATTAGTTTCCTATTGTTATATAACATATTACCCCAAAATTTAGTGAGTTAAACCAACAAACATTTATTATCTCACAGTTTCTGTGGATCAGGAATTTGGGAGTTATTAATCTGGGTTATTCTGGCTGTGGGTCTCCCATGGGGCTATAGTCCTCTGAAGTCTGGATTGAAATTAGAAGATCTATTTCCCATGTGGCTCCCTTGTATGGCTGTGACAAGAGACTGCAAGTTCTCATTACACAGGCTTCTCTATAGGGCTGCTTGCTCCTTGCATCATGGTAACTGACTTCCCCAGAGTGGGTGATCCTGAAGAGAGCAAGGTGGAAGTTCAAAGTCCTATGTGACCTAGTCTCGAAAGTTGCATGGCATCACTTCTGCTTTATTCCTTAGAGAAGAGTTGCAAATTTTAGCCTACATTGCAATGGAAAGGGAAATTAGGTTCCACTTCTTAAAGGAAGTAGCATCAAAATCTTGTGGACATATTTTAAAACCACCATACAACCTATCTGTCTATCAGCAGGAGACTCCATAAAGAAATTATTTGCATGTGCAATGAAATACCACTCAGCAATAAAACTAACGAAGCTTTGATACATACGACAGCATGGATGAATCTCATAATAATCATGCTAAGTGATTGCAGTCAGACAATAAGACACACATACTGTAGGATTTCTCTTATATAAAATTCTAAAAACTGCACAGTAAGCTGTATATAGAGTAAGTAGATCAGTGGTTGCCTGGGGACTGGGTTTGAGAATGAGGGAGGATAAAGGGAAAAAGGGAGGGGTTTCAAAGAAACACAAAGCAACTTTTGGAGGTGATGAATATGCTCATTATCTTGTGATGATTTTAGAGATATGCAAATATGTCAAACTCATCAAATTATAGGTTTTAAATATGTGCAATTGATTGTATGTCAATTATACTTTAAGCCTGAAAAAATTTACAGCAAAGAATTTCTTAAGTTTATATGCCTATTATATTTTCTAGAACTTTATTTTTTAGCTCTGTCTTTTTAGCTCCCAAATATAATTAGTAAGTCTGGGGCTTATCCATTACAGGATTGTTTTCAGCATGGAAGGAATGTATTAACCTCTTTTAACATAAGGTAATACTCTTGGGATTCTTGGTTTTTACTCAGTTAATCAGCATGCTTAAGGTTATTTTTATTTTAAAAATATGCCTCAAAGAGTTTTAATATTCAATATATACAAGTATAGCCAACAATGTCTATCTCATTTTGTATCTTCATAAAAAATCAAAACAATTTCTTTCTCCACAAATTTGCTCTTTTATCTCAATTTATTAAATCATTCACCTAGCACCATGATCTAGAAACATTTGCTACTTCTTCATTGACACCTTCTTCCTCAACCCATTTCTCATAATTTATTTATTAATTCAACAAATATACTCATTGAACAACTATCATATGCCAGGCATTGTACTGGTTATTAGGTGTCCAGTAGGGAGCATGTGTACTTGATTCCTACCTTTTTGCATCTCACATTTTAGTGGTGAATATAGTCTCTAAGTCTTGTCAACTCTGCACTGGAAATGCCTCCTTTCTTTTCTGTTCTCCATTCACATCTTTACTGATTCTGTTTAAAAACTCGTTGTCTCCTCACTTTGGGCTTTGTTGGTTCTTTTTCAAGTTCCTTTAAGTATAAAGTGAGATAATTTATTTGAGGTGTTTTTTTTTTTTGAGATAGTCCTGTGATGCTATGAATTTCCCTCTTCAGATTGCTTTCTCAGTGTCCCACTGATTTTGGATTGTCGTGTCCTCATTTTTATTTGTTTCAAGGTATCTTTGATTTCCTCCTTGATCTCATTGTTTAATTGTTTAATAACAATGAATTGTTATTAATTGTTAATAACCTGTTAATTGTTTAATAACATGTTATTTAGTTTCCATATCTTTGTGTGCTTTGCAGTGTTCTTGTAATTGATTCCCAGTTTCATATCATTGCAGTCAAAGAAGATGCTTGATATGATCTGAATCTTCTTAAATTTATTGAGACTTGTTTTGTGTCCTAACATGTTGTCTATTCTAGAAAATGTTCCATGTGCACTTGAAAAGTATGTATATTCTAATGGTTTGGGATGAAATGCTCTGAAGATATCAAATAAATCCATTCGACCTGGTGTGTTGTTTAAAGCCACTGCCTTTTTGTTGACTTTCTGTCTGGAAGATCTATCCATTGAAGTCGATGTGGTGTTAAAATCTGATCAGAGCAGAAATAAATGAAATAGAGTCTAAACAAAATGATACAAAAGATTTATGAATCCAAGAGCTGTTTCTTTGAAAAGATAAATAAGACTGACAAAACTGTAACCAGACTTATCAAGAAAAAAGAGAGAGGACCCAAACAAAAAATCCAAAATGAAAGAGGAGAAATAACAACTAACACCAAGGAAATACAAAAGATTGTAAGAAAATATTATGGACAACTATATGCCAACAAACTGGACAACCTGGATAAAACGAATAAATTCCTAGAAACATACAATCTTCAAAAATAAGTCAGGAAGAATCAGAAAATCTGAATCAACAGATTATATCTAGTGGAATTGAAGCAGTAATCAAAAAATTCCTAAACAAACAAAAGGCCTGGACCAGATGGCTTCATAGGTGAATTTTACCAAACATTACAAGAAGAATGTTTGGTAAAACATTTCTCCTTCCCAACTAACACTGCTCCTTACCAAACTACTTCAAATGGAGGAAAGGCTCCCAAATTTATTTTGTGAGGCCAGCATTATCCTAATTCCAAAACCATATAAAAACACCACCAAGAAAGAAAATGATAGGCAAATATCACTAATGAATATAAACACTAAAATCCTCAACAAAATATTAGCAAACAGAATACAACAATGCATCAAAAAGATCATACACCATGATCAACTGTGACTTATTCCAGGAATGCAGGGTTGGTACAACATTCAGAAATCAATAAATGTGACTTACCACATAAACAAAATGGAGTATAAAAATCACACAATCATAACAATAGATGCAGAAAAAGCATTTGATAAAATCCAACACCTATTTATGATAAAAACTCCCAGCAAAATGGGAATAGAAGGCACACACCTAAACATAATAAAGGCCATCCATATATGACAAACTCACTGCCAGCATCATACTCAATAGGCAAAAAATACAAGCAATTCCATTAAGATCAGGAAAAAGACAGAGATGTCCACTTTCACCTGTTATTCAACATAGTACTGGAAGTCTTAGCCACAGTAATCATAAAAGAAGAAGAAATAAAAGGCAGCCGAATTGGAAAGGAAGAAGTAAAACTGTGATTATTTGCAGAGGACATGATACTGTACATAGAGAACCCCAAAAATCACACCAAGTAACTAATAGAACTGATAAATGAATTCAGCAAAGTAGGATACAAAATTAATATCCAGAAATCAGTTGCATTTTTATTGCTAATAAAGAACTAACAAAAAGGGAAATTAATTAAACAATACCATTCACAATTGCTACAAAAAAGAATAAAATACCTATGAATAAACTTAACCACGGATGTAAAACACCTATTCTCAGAAAATTATAAGACATTGAAGAAAGAAATTGAAGAATATACAAATAAGTGGAAGTACATACCATATTCATGGATAGGAAGAATTAACATCATTAAAGTGTCCATACTATTCAAAGCAATCTATAGATTCAACATAATTCCTATCAAGATTCCAATGATGTATTTCACCTAACTAGAACAAATATTTCAAAAATTTATATGGAACCACAAAAGGCCCCACATAGCAACAGTGATCCTGAGAAAGAACGAAGTTGGAGGAATTACACTTCCTAATATCTAACTATACTATAAAGCCATAGCATTTTGCCATGTATAATGCACATTTTTGCCCAAATTTTCAAGGGAAAAATATGGATGTGCTTTACACATGGGTAATACTAATGCCCATGTATAATGCACATTATACATGGTGCACACTATACATAAAATGTGGGTGTGCATTACATGCAGAAAAATACTGTAACCAAAGCAGCATGGTGGTGGCATAAAAACAGGCACATAGATTAGTTGAACAGAATAGAGAGCCCAGGTATAAACCCACATATTTATAGTCAATTAATATGCTACAGAGGAAGCAAGCATATACAGTTTATTTAATAAATGGTGTTGGGAAAATTGGAGAGATACATGAAGATTAATGAAACTAGACAACCTTCTTACACCACACACAAGAATAAATCCAAAATAAATCAAGGACTTAAATGTTAGACCCCAAACCATTAAAATCACAGAAAACATAGACAGGAAAATCTTGGATATTCCTGTAGCAATATTTTATTGATATATCTCCACAGGCAAGGGAAACAGAGGAAAGCATAAACAAATGGGACTACATCAAACTAAAAAGTTTTTGCACAGCAAAGGAAGTCATCAACAAAATAAAAAAACAACCCACAGAATGGGAGAACATATTCGCTGATACATCTGATAAGGGGTTAATATCCAAAATTTTTAAAGAACTTAACAAAACTCAACACCAAAAAAATAAACAATCAAATTAATGAACTATAGAAATGATCCCTGAAAATAAAGTCTTTAAACAACGCAATTAAAAAATGGGCAAAGGACCAGAATAGACGCTTATCCAAAGAGAACATACAATTGGCCAACAGACATATGAAAAGATGTTCAATGTCACTAATCATCAGAGAAATGCAAATTAAAACCCCAATAAATATGATCTCACCCCTGTCAGAATGGCTATTATCAATAAATCAACAAACAACAAGTGCTGGGAAGGATGTGGAGAAAGGGGGACCCTTTTGTACTGTTGGTGGGAAGGCAGACTGGTGTAGCCACTGGTGCAGAGCAGTGTGGAGATACTTCAAAAAATTAAAGTTGGATCTGCCTTTTGACTCAGGGATCCCACTTCTGAAAATATATCTGAAGGAGACCAAAATACTAACTCGAAAGAATGTAAGCTCTCCTATGTTCATTGCAGCATTATTTGCAATTGACAAGATATGGAAGCAGCCCAAGTGTCCATCAGTAGGTGAGTGGATAAAACAACTATGGGACATTTATAGAATGGAATACTACTCAGCTGTAAAAAAGAAGAAAATTTTACCCTTTGCAACAGTACGAATGGACCTGGAGAACATTACACTAAGTGAAATAAACCAGTCAGAGAAAGACAAATACCATATGATTTCACTCACATGTGGAATCTAATGAACAAGCTGAACTAACAAGGAAAATAGGGATAGACTTCTAGATGGAGAGCAAGGTAACAGTTGGTGGGAGGAGAAGTTTAGGGGGTGGAGGGATTGAGCAAAAAGTAAAAGGGACTCACGGGCATGGACGACAGCGTGGTGATTGCTGGGGGCAGGAATGAGGGGACTAAATGGTAGTGGAAAAACACAATAAAGACTAAGTTTAAAAAATTCACCATCTCTTGCCTAAAGTAATTTTCAGGTTGGTATTTGACTTTTTTCCCTTCTCAGACCAGCTTGTTCTCCATGTTGCTGCCAAAATCTTCTAAAATTCATATCTGGTTATGCTATTCTCTGATCCAGATAATTTTTGATTGGTCCATATTACCAGTGGAATGAAGTCCAAGTTCCCTTCATGATTTGACCACTACCTATGCACTCAGCCTTCATTTCACCAACCCACTTCCCTCATTTATTCTAGAATACTGTGCTGTTCAAAGCTCCTCTTCATGCTGTGTGCTCACTTCTGCTTATGCACTTTGTTTCTGCTTGGCGGTGGCCTTTGATCTCTCCTTCACCCAGTAAATTCCTGTGCATCCTTCAAGACACCATTCACATGAAACTCCTCTCCAAAAAAACACCTATTTGTAAACAGGATTTGTCACTTTATCAGTCTCTCAAACTCCCACAACATTCGTGTATTCTTATAATTTAGCAATTCTCAAGGTATAGTGTAACTCAGTGTTGCAGAAGTAAAAGAAGCCCTAGCTTCCAACTAGGCCATGGTGTTATCCTGCTGAATATAACATTTTCACAAACTATGGAAACTGTATGAGATTATGGTGTGGCTAATCGACTTAACGAAATAAAACGTAACGAGAACTCTACATAATCATGTGAGCACGGGCAAAAACAAGGACACTGTGCTAATCACAAAAAAACGTCCTTTCCCCAGCTAACATAAATGGCTTCTACTTCTTGACCAATTGCAGGCTAAACTCCATTCTAGTCCTCTCTTCTCCCACATAAAAATTATGAAGATATGCAATCATAGAATTGCCCCACTTTCTGATAGCATCTAATCCAAAGCAAATCTCTGCTTCCTTGAACCTTCCCCCAAATTATCTAACACAAACCCAAATCCTGTAAGTTCCCCTAACACTAAGGTTCCCCTTTATTCCACACGGCATGAGGTCTCCTTTGCTGCAGTAAATAATAAACCCACTTTTGTTTAAATGCAGGTATATTTCTGGTGGTGTTTTGCTATTGGGCATCAAGGCGTTTACATATTTGATCTTTCTAGTAGGCTATGAAGACTTTGAGATCTGGGGCATTTATTCATTCATCATTTGGCACTTCCTGTATGAATCATAGGGCCTGACTGGATACTAAGCATATGTCTGTAGGACAAATGAATGAATGTGTATTTTATGATTGAAGGCACACACTTCAACAAATAGAGGAAGCTGCTTTCAAAAACATGTTTTTTTCTCATCAGAGTGCTCTGCTAGTCTGCCACTGACTGAGTCTGCTTTTACATGTGAAGGTGTTCCTGTGGTTTTGATGTTATTGCCTTTGGCCAATTCCTACCATCAGCAGAGCTTATGTCTTCATTTTTGAAGTGGCAATGTCTTGCATTGTTCCTGCACAGCTCTTCATGATCCTTAGCATTCCCAGCATGCACAGCTACATTGCCCACCAGGTGCGAGGACGCTGTTATGCCAACTATATATTACCAGAAATAAGTCACAGTAGGAAAGCATATTAGGACAGTTTAAAGTGTGGGGAAAGAGGAACTTTGGAAAACTAGAAAGAAAATTGATTTCTAGCTACAGTTAGACCTCACACTTGTTTTGACTTTATGGATGATTCAAGGCATACAGGGGCCAGCACAAATGATGCCCTTTTTTATTATAAAATCTTATTACACAATCATAGGCATGTAATTCAGTAACATAACAATACACAATCGAGCACACCATATCACACTTTAGGTGAAATATTCAAATGAAAACTATAAATTATTACACCCTACCAACCACACTCACGCAGGCGTTACTTCTGCCAGACCCTGTAGTGTCGTTGATCTTCTTTCCAGGATTTATCTCTCTCTGTCGAGTTCAGAGCCGCCTCTGCGTGAATCTTATGGCTCTTCCTGCTTCGTGCTTTAGTAGATTACTATTCAAAGTGGAATAAAAATGCTAGCTCCATCCAAGGCACTTATCCCATTTTTGTCCAGTATGGAAGAGTGGTTAAGAACTAAACCTTCTGCATCAGAAGCACAGGGACTGGAATCCAGGCTCGCCAGCTTCCAGAGTATGTGACTTTCCTGTCACTTAATCTTTCTTAATCTTAATTTTCTCATCTGTAAAATAAAGATATCAGTAATAAATACTGGACTAAGTTCTGGTAAGAATGAAATGAGATAGCATATACAAATCTTTCCTGGTATGTAATTTGCTCAAAAATTATAGCTGTTATTAATGTAACTAGCTCATTATTTTTCATTAGCAGAAATTACATTTCTAAATCCAGGGTGGAAGTGAGATGCTATATACTATGCAATATTATATAACATGCTATTTTACACACCATTACAATTTGTAATATATCATGTATATTTTAGTATATAAACTAAAATATAATGGTTTATGTTACAGGATTTAGTCAAACTTGTCATTTCAGTAATAAAAAACTTTGCAAACCTAGATTATGTGTAGTATATCGTGCCTGAAACAAACTTCTAAATCTAGAAAAATAAATTCTTCATAGTATCTATCACAGTGGGAGTTTTAGTGATTGGACTGGATGACTTCCAAGATTCCCTGTTGTCAGAAAAGGAACAGTGAATTTGATAAACAGCAGGACAGACTAAGCCAAGTGGGAAAAGATGCAGAATCTAGATTGACCCTTGGGAGGGATAAACATGATTGTCATATCTATCTCCGGATGACAAAAGGAAGTTCAGTCAAGCTGGAAGTGTTGATAAGAATGATGATAGGTAATTGGCTGATCTAAGCAGACAGTCAGCAGTGGAGAAATGAAGAAAGGGTTGGAACAGAGTGGAGCAACTATGTGAAATATTTAAATAAGATATATTAGTATTAACAGTAACTGATATTAATGAATTCTTTTTATATGTAAGGGTAGCTCTGAGTTACACTTGTTAGTCTCACTTAATCCTCTACTGTAACACCTAGTAGACACTAAATCATGCCTATTTACAAGTGAGGAAATGGAACTAAAATGGAAAATAATGAAACCTGATTTCAAATAAAAGTATTTGTCAGCTCTCTTTAGGTTGGAGTTTCTTCGGGTGTATTTAATTTCTGACATTGTACTATTCATGTTTAGAAGATAAGTTTGGATTATTTTTCTACCTTTTATGTTTCTCCTTAACATGCGTATGTTTTCCTCTGCATTGTGAATATAATGTGATACAGTTGTGATCATTCTTTTTTTCCCTTTTTATTAAATTTATTGGAATGACACTGGTTAACACAATTGCACAGGCTTAATGTGCACGATTCCACAGCTCACCATCTGTACACTGTACTGTGTGTTCACACCCCAAGTCGAGTCTCCTTCCACCACCATTTATGCCGCTACACCGTCCTCCAACTCTCCCCACCAGTCCCTCACCCAGGCAATCACCACAGTTGTCTGTGTCCATCAGCTTTTTTTTTCTCAATTCCTCCATCCCACCAATCAGCTCCCTCCACCCCTTGACAGCTGTCAGCCTGCTCTCTATGAGTCTGTCTCTATTGTGCTTGTTAGTTCAATTTGTTCATTAGATTTCATATATGAATGAAATCATACGATACTTGTCTTTCTCTGACTGACTTATTTCACTTAGCATAATGCTCTCCAGGTCTATCCATGCAAAGGGTAAAATTTTCTTTTTAGGGCTGAGTAGTATTCCATTGTGTAAACATACCACAGCTTTTTTATCTACTCACCTACTCATGGGCACTTGGACTGCTTCCAAATATTGGCTATTATAAATAACTCTGCAATGAACATAGAGGTGCAAATATTCTTTCAAATTAGTGTTTTGAATTTCTTTGGATATATTCCCAGAAGAGGAATTACTGGGTTGTCAAGGCAGTTTCATTTTCAATTTTTTGAGGTATCTCCATACTGCTTTCTACAGTGGCTGCACCAACCTGCATTCCCACCACCACACATGAGGGTTCTCTTTTCTCCACATCTTCACCAACACTTATTTGTTGATTTATTGATGATGGCCATTCTGACATGTGTGAGATGACATCTCATTGTGGTTTTAATTTTCAGTTCTTTGATGATTAGTGATGTTAAGAATCTTTTCATACATCTATTGGCCAGCCATATGTCTTTTTTGTAGAAGTGTCTACTTCCCATTTTTTAATTGGATTTTTTTTGGTATTGAGTTTTATTAAGTTCCTTATAAATTTTGGATATAAACCACTTATCAGATACATCATTGGTGTATATGTTCTCTCATTTAGTGGGTTGTCCTTTCATTTTATTGTTGGTTTCCTTTTCTGAGCAAAAACTTTTTAGTTTGATGTGACATTTATTTATTTTTCCATTTGTTTCCCTTGCTTGAAGAGTTATATCAGAAAAATTATTGCTGCAAGAAATATCTGACATTTTGCTGCTATGTTTTCTTCTAGGATTTTTATGATTTGGAGACTGACATTTAAGTCTTTCATTAATTTTGAGTTTCTTATTGTGTGTGGTATAAGAAGGTGGTCTAGTTTCATTTTCCTGCACATATCTGTCCAATTTCCCCAACATCATTTATTGAATAAACTATCTTTAGCCCATGGTATGTTTTTTTCTCCATTGTCAAATATTAATTGACTATAAAGGTGTGGGTTTATTTCTGGGCTGTCTACTTTGTTCCATTGATTTGTATGTTTGTTTTTATGTCGCTACCATGCTGTTTTGTTTATTATGGCCCTGTAATATAGTTTGATGTTAGGTAGCATGATATCTCCACCTTTGTTTTTCTTTCTCAAAATTGATTTAGTCAGATATAAATATTGGTACCTCATCTGTTTTTTCCTTTCAATTTGCTGGAAATATACTTTTCTAATTTTTTACTTTTATTCTGTGTGTATCTTTCATTCTGAGGTGGATCTCTTGTAGACAGTATATATATGGTTCTTGCTTTTATCCATTCTGCTACCCTATGTCTTTTGATTGGAGCATTTAACTCTTTGCACTTAAAGTGATTATTAATAGGTATATATTTTTACTATTTTATTTTTTTAGCTATGTTCCTCTGTTTTTCTCCTTCTGCTCCTTTCCTTCTCCTCCTCCTTCTTCAGCGGGCCCTTTAACATTTTTTGTAATACTTGTTTGGTGGCCACAGACTCCTTTTGCTTTTTTTTTTTTCATTCTGGGAAACTCCTTACTTCTCTTTCAATTTTAAATGATAGCCTTGCTGGGTAAAGTAGTCTTGGTTGTAGGTCCTTACTTTTCCTCACTTTGAATATTTTGTGCAAATTCCTCTAGCCTGAAATATTTCTTTTTTTAAAGATTTTATTTATTTAGTTTTATAGAAAGGGTAAGTTAATGTTAGAAAAAGAGGGACAGGAATATCAATATGAGAGAGAAACATCAATTGGTTGTCTCTCTCATGTCCCCAGCTGGGGATATGGCCCACAACCCAGGCATGTGTCCTGCCTGAGGATCAACCAGTGACCTTTTGTCTTGCAGGACAGTGGCCAACCCACTGAGCCACACCAGTCAGGGATGGTCTGAAATGTTTCTGTTGATAAGTCAGCTGACAATCTTATGGAAGCTCCCTTGTAGGTAACTGTCTTTATCTTGTGGCCTCTAAGATTCTTTTATTGTCTTTAATCTTTGTCATTTTGATTACAATGTTTCTTTGTGTGCACCTCTTTGGGTCCATCTCATTTGGGACTCTCAGCACTTTTTTGGGTCACTAGGTTAGGGAGGTTGTCAGTCATTTCTTCAAACAGTTTCTCAATTCCTTGCTCTCTTTATTCTTCTTCTGGTGCCCCTATGATGTGGATATTGTTATGATTCATGTTATCCCAAAGGTTGTTTAAACTGTCCTCATTTTTTAAAAAATTCTTTTTTCTTTTTGCTTCTCTGATTGGCTGTTGTTGTTTTTTTCTCACCTAGTCTTCCAAAGTGATGATTCAATCCTCTGCTTCACCTGACTACTGTTTATTCCTTCCAGTGTATTCTTCATTTCAGATATTGCATCTTCATTTCTGACTGGTCCTTTTTAATAGTATCTATGTCCTTTATAATACTGTTGAGCAGCCTTATAGCCATTATTTGAACTCTTTATCTGATAAATTGCTTGCTTCCATTTCATTTAGCTCTTTTTCTGGAGAATTCTCCTGTTCTTTCACTTGGGGCTTGTTTCTTAGTCTTCTCTTTTTGGCTGCCTCTTTGTTTTTGTTTCAGAATAGCAGCAGCATCTGAGCTGAGACTTGACTGATAAACAGAAATTTTCTAGATAGACATCTAAACAGAGAACATAGATTTCCATGTGCATGTTGGCTATTTGTCATAGCTGGGTTATTTTTCCCTAGGATAGCCCTTTGGTATTGGACTGGTCAGGGTAAACAATAGGAACAAAGACTACTGAGAATACATTTCTGAAAGATCTGGGAAAGATTGCATTAAAATATGTCTCTTTTTTCAGAAATCCATGTACTTCAAGTTTTTGAAAAGATATCAAGTAGAAATTTATGTTTTTGGTGTTGTCAATTAGAATTAGTTTCTGGATGCCAAAGGAAGTTTATACACACAAATTATATAATTTTAACTATATTTCACATATCTAAAATGAGGATATTTAAATCATTTAACTAGAATACTAAAAATTGATCATTTATTTGCAAACATGACCAGGAAACTCAGTAGCATAGAGTAGTCTATTAAATGTAGCCATTACAGAAAACTTGGGCAAATATTTTGGTTCTAACAAAGGTTATACAATGTTAAATGAATTAAGGTCTCATTTATTTATTACAGAGATTAGGTAAGCAGGTAACCAAATCCACCAGTTGACTTACTTGTCCTAATCAAATAAAAAGTCAATTAAACTGAAAGTAAAAAAAAAAGTCAATCATAGATAAAACAAAAAATAAAGTTAAGTGTTGGATTATAGAAAAGTTTAGTTTAGAGAGCAATTGGGTTGGCACAGTAAGAAACAACTGAAGAGTTGAAAGTGAAATCACGAAAAGTTTTGATTTCAAAAACTTTTTGGCTGTTTCTTTTGGTCTGGTTATTCTACTCAGAGGGACAGAGACTTTAGGGGAGCGGAGAGGAATCAGCAGATGTCCCGAGGATGTAATGTAGCAGGCATCGACTTGCTCTCCCTAAGAGTGTAGCATCATGGCAGGAGTTTGCCAAGCTAATCCAATTTTGCCATGCAATTCACAGATTTAAACACATGACTTCTCTTCAGACCCTCCAAAGAAAACTACAGGATTTACAGCCTTTTCTATCTCAGGGATTTGGAGTGTTTTCTGACCTAAATTCCTGGTGTATTGGAGATTACTTTAACAATTTCTTCAACTCAGGATTTGTGTGTTGTCTAAAAATCCACGAGACTTCAAGGAGCTAACAAATTCTCAGGAGCCTCTTAACGGTGGGGAGCCCAAGCGCTTCCCTGACAGAGACAGCAGCTGCACACAGATTGCATTAGAATCCTGTCATAGAAATGTAATAAAGGGCCAGGGGAAGTTAAGTGAGCCATCAGCTATACATACACTCAAACAGATTATATTGATGGAATCAACAAGAGCATTTTGTTCTTAAATATTTAGAATTTTGTCTGTGTAGATATAATCCAAAAGAATCTGTCAACATGGCTTGTGATAAATAAAGCAAACCCGGGTGAGTGAGATAGGTACCCAAAGATGTGGATATCATTTTGTTTTTAAATTTTCTTGCTTTTGAAAGATTTACTGAGGAAAAAATAATTTGTGCAGATGATTGAAAAATTGAAAAGTACCATTCAGCTTAAAATAAAAAATAAGTCTGTTCCCCAAATATAATATTTTGATTTTTTTTAGCTGCTTCTATTCTTAAATTCATATTTCTAAATGACAAACTAATACTACTATTTTTTCAAGTTATTAATTTTAGGCATCCTGTTATGACAGATTTCATACTAACTTACCCCTTCTCCTACTTGTCTCCTTTTATATACAACTACTTTAAATTAAATCAGTACTTAGTGTAAAATCATTACGACCTTGTAAATACCAGTCCCTGTAGAACTAAAGCGTATGCTGCATGCTATGACACATTTCTCCATTTGCGTCAGTTTTTTACCTTGTCAGATTTTTCATGTGTAATACCTGGTCTCTACATATTCTCTCCTACCCTGTGTCCATTTGAAATGCTCCATAAAATAAAGGGAACTCCTGAATAGTTTTCCTGGAAGGCATCTGATTGTGATCTCTCTATTCTCTCACTCCAATATAGGCTGCCTAGCCAGTTACTTGGGAGTCCTCTTTGCTGCTTTATTGGGTTGGTTCCATTTTTCTCACGCTTCACATTTTCTTCTTTTTTGTTTTACTCCCTGATTTTACTTGAGCCCATTCTTCTGTGGGTCCTTTTGAAAGAATGAATGGAAGGAAAATATCTTATCCTCCGCATATCTGAATACATTCTTATTCTATGCTCATCTTTGAATCATAATTTGATAATGAATGCTTCATCATTTTGAAGGTGTTTCACCATTGTCTTTTAACTTGTAATGCTATTTCTTAAGAAGCCAGTGCTATTTCTCAGTCCCAATCTTTTCTATGTGACCTAATGTTCTCAATTGGAAACATATCATTACTTCTTTACTCCTGAGGTATTGTTGTGGGACTTTTTCCATTTAATGTGCCATGCATTTGGTGGCCTCTTTTAATCTGGACACTCATTACCTTTCTTGTAGAAAATATTCTTGTATCATTTGTTTGACTATTTCTCTTCCAAAATTTCCTCTGATCTTTCTAGAATTCATTGTGGTTTGTTGTAAGACTTTCTAGCTTAAACCTCCATGCCTATCTTTTGTCTTGTGTTTTTTTATATTTATTTTTTTTAAGATTTTATTATTTCCAGACAGAGGAGAAGGGAAGGAGAAAGAGAAGGAAACATCAATGTGAGATCACCTCTCACATAACCCCCACTGGCCCTTAACGCAGGCATGTGCTCTGACAGGGAACCGAACCAGTAACCATTTGGTTTGCAGGCCTGAGCTCAATCCACTGAGCCACACCAGCCAGGGCTATATTTCATTTTTTTCGTTTAACTTTTCAGAGTTTTCAAGGACTTTATTTTCTACTTCCATGAATTTTGATAATAATATTTTTAGTTTCCAATATTCTTAAACTTTGTTTTGTTTTTTCATATTTTTTCTTGTTTTATGCATGAAATGTTTTCTTATATTTTTGAGGATTCCCATTACAAATTTTGCTTTCTTTTTTAATACTTTTTTTGCTCCCCGTACACCTTTGTTTCCTTATATTCTTTTTTAAAAAGATTTTCTTTATTTATTTTTAGAGAAGGGAAGGGAGGCAGAAAGAGGGAGAGAATCATCAATGTGTGGTTGCCTCTCATGTACCTGCTACAGGGGACCTGGCCTGCAACCCAGGCCTGTGCCCTGACTGGGAATCAAACCAGCGATGCTTTGCTTCACAGGTCAGCACTCAATCCACTGAGCCACACCAGCTGGGGCCTTACGCAGTTTTTTAAAAATATCTGTTTTAACATTTTTTCTTATCTATGTGGGAGATATCTTAACTCGCTGGTAATCTTT
>PVKM010004196.1:0-53316 GCA_004027735.1 Carollia perspicillata
GCAGAGGGTGGCAGTGGGGGCGGGGGGTTCCTGGACCAGGATCACGGCCTTGGGTAGAAGGAGGGAGCAAGTCTGGCACAGGAGGTCCCCTTGAGACTCTTGTCATCAGTGGGCACGGGTGGCCAGAGAGGACTGCCATCTGCTGGAGCTCAGTGGTGGAGAGGAGCGTGCTGGGGAACGGGCTCAGCAGGGAGGGGCACGCGCTGAGCGGAGCCCTGAGGCTGTGGGGCCTGTGGGGCTGTGCTGTAGAACCCCTGCTGGGCTGGGCCTCCGGCTGAGACCATCGAGAGAGGAAGCAGGTGGGGCCGGGGCCATCCCCACTAAGGTAGGGGGACTGTGGTGGACCAGGTGCCAGTGAAGGGGGCACGTGGCTGCCAACGCCCCTTTCATCTCCGGGTGTTAACGTATCCTTCTTCTGTCCCCTCTCTTAGGAGCCTGACTATGGGGCCCTGTATGAGGGACGCAACCCTGGCTTTTATGTGGAGGCAAACCCTATGCCGACTTTTAAGGTACAGCCTCAGGCCCCTGGGCACAGGAAGCTGGGGACAGTCCCCAGCTGCTTGGGGCTTGCACTTCTCAGCTCAGGGCCCATCTGTGGTCTTTGTGGAGAAGTGGTGTCTGTGGTTTTCCGCGGCCTGAGAGGTGGTGAGAGATGTGTGGTTGGGGAGTGGCCGCAGCGTGCGCAGGGCCAGCCCCTCCCCAGCCCCCGTCCCTGGGGGTCCGCAGGGACCCTGCAGCCTGCTCCCCGGGGTAACCCTGGTTTCTTCCTTGGGCAGCAGTGGGGCAGGGTGGGGCCCACTTGCTAGAAAACTTGGTTTTTGCCATGTGCTCCTTCACTTGGGGAATCTGTCAGATCTTCCTCTCTGTGCCTTTTTCTCTGAGCGGTAAGAGCTGTGCCCTGTTTCTTCCCCGCTTTCCCTTCAGCTGCCAGGGAGCCTGGGAGAAGGTTCCTTCTCGTTTTTCCAATGGGGAAGGGTTGGGCCCCAGCCATGGCCACAGGTGGCCGGGTCCTGGGGAGGTGCTCAGGCACTGCAGACACTCCTAGCCCGCCAGCCCTGACTCCTCGAGCACGTTCACGTGTTCCCAGGCGGGACTTACGAGGTTCTGCCTGCACCCCAAGGGGCTTCCTTGGCAGAGGCTCAGCTCTGTCCCCAGTGACATCTGTCCTAAGCCTCCTGCAGGGCAGTGATGAGCATCGAGTGCCACCTGCTGCCGCCTGAGCCCCAGCTGGGAAGCCCAGGTGCATGTGTGCGCGCACGAGGCCTGGTCAGGACCTTGGCAGGCGGGGGCTACTCTCAGGGGTGCTTCTCCTCTGCAGTGTGCGGTCAAAGCCCTCTTCGACTACAAGGCCCAGAGAGATGACGAGCTGACTTTCACCAAGAGCGCCATCATCCAGAACGTGGAGAAGCAGGATGGAGGCTGGTGAGCTGCGTCCCCGGGGCCCTGCACGGGTCTGTCCCACATGTCTGCCCGCAGTGCCTGCCTTGGCCAGGCTCAGATGTGGGGGCCCCTGACAACAGATGCCCTCCTCGTGGGGGTTTGGGTGGTTGCTGGGGGTCAGCGCCCCCTGACTCTTACAGGTGGCGGGGAGACTATGGTGGGAAGAAGCAGCTCTGGTTTCCGTCCAACTACGTGGAGGAGATGGTCAGCCCAGCGGCCCTGGAGCCTGAGAGGGAGGTGAGGCGAGAGCCGCTGGCGGGACAGGGTTCTCACCTCCATCACAGAGTCAGGTCTGATGGCTGCCTACACGTGCGGCCGTCACACCCACGGTATCTGTGGTCTCCAGCACGCACATGCCACATTTGTGTGGCTGTGTGCACACTTGTAAGATGTATTTGTCATGTGCACCAGACATCCCTTCACACGTGCATACAAGAAACATGCTGACGAGCCCACGGGCCTTGCTTCCCACAGCACCTGGATGACAACAGCCCCCTGGGGGACTTGCTGCGGGGGGTCTTGGATGTGCCATCGTGTCAGATTGGTGAGCCCCTGGCCCCTTCTCTTGACCACTGTTCCTAAGGGCCAGACTCTCTTGGGGCTGTCTCTGTGCTCCAGTGGTGGCCCCAAAGGCTGCCCTCCCTCTCCCTCTCCCCGTGCTTGGGCACCCCCTCGACACCCCCCCAGGTGCCCTTCTGCACCCAGCTTTGACCCTGCGTGCTCACCCTGGGCCAGCCCTGTGTGGCTGGTGCCAACAGCTAGCTAACATCCACAGTCCTAATGGGTTGGCTTCCAGGGTGTGACGGAGACTTGGAGGTGGGGTGGGGAGAGGCCCAGGGTTCAAGGTGGAGGTCTGCATCACACAGGGCTCAAGCCCTGGCCTCCCCAGCCTGGCAGTGCCTCGTTGCAGCATCCTCAGCTGTAAATGGGCCTAGCAGGGCAGTGCCCGGCATGTAGAAGTGTCTGATCCCAGCTCTTGTCTCGTTCCCTCAGCCATCCGTCCCGAGGGCAAGAACAACCGGCTCTTCGTCTTCTCCATCAGTATGGCGTCGGTGGCACAGTGGTCCCTGGATGTGGCTGCTGACTCACAGGAGGAGCTGCAGGATTGGGTGAAAAAGATCCGTGAAGTGGCCCAGACGGCAGACGCCAGGGTGAGAGCCTGCAGCCAGGGATTGGGGGAAGCAGACATGTGGCCAGCAGCGTGGCATGTTTAGGATGTGTTGAAGTACACGTGGGACTTCCAGGTGGGCCTGCTTAGTGGGCAGTTGGCTCCATGGGGCAGCGGTAAGAGGAGGCCTGGGCTGGAGGCAGGTGTGGGTGCCCAGGAGGGCTGAGGACTGCAGGGTAGGAGGAGGAGCCTGGGGAAGGACCAGCGGGGAGGCACACACAGGCACGACCAGAACCTGTAAGTGCTCATTGGCTGGTGGTGGGCTTTGGGGAGGGGCCAGGCTCTGGGAGAGAGCAGAGGGCACGCAGCACTGGCGTTAACACCAGCAGTTGAAGGAGCTGGTGGGAGATGAAGCAGGAGCTTGGTCAGAAGGGCCAGCCTTCCCGAGGAGGGAGGCCCCTTCCCCTGAGCCTGGGGCATGGAGAGAAGGAAGTACTTACAAGGGTAAGGGAATTACTGTTAGTGGCCATTTGCCCTGGTCATTTGGTGTGGGGTAGAGGGGCTACAAAATAGACCTGTGGCTGCTTTGGACAGTGGGCATCTGAGAGCCAAGCAGAGAGGGGACGGGTGCCAAGGGCTGTGCCAGAGGCGTGGCCTGGCAGGAGAAGGCACCAGCAGACTGACCCAGTGGCTGAAGTCACAGGGGAACCCGTAGGTGGCCTTTGTATCTCAGAGGTTCGGTACCAAGTGGTGGCAGCGTTACTGGGTAGTGCAGCCAACCCCAGGACCCGGAGCTGTCAGTGGGGCACGGGCTGTGGTGAGGATCCCTCCCTCTGAGTGTGTCCTTGGGCAGAGAGAAGCATGGTTCCGGGGTGAAGCTGAGGATGGCGGGCTCTTGTTTACGGTTCAGTGGGATCTGGAAGCAGCGGGGAGGGACCCAGAGCACCCACGGAGTGGACTGCCCGAGGCCGGCGGGGCTGCTTTCTCCTGGGTGGGGCCCCAGCCCAGGGCTACAGGGCCTTGTGTGTGTCACCAGCTCACTGAGGGGAAGATGATGGAACGGAGGAAGAAGATCGCCCTGGAACTTTCCGAGCTCGTCGTCTACTGCCGGCCTGTCCCCTTCGATGAAGAGAGTAAGGGCCAAGGCCCAGCGGGGTGTGCATGTGTGGGGTGCCCTCCATAGGGGGTGCAAGAGGAGCGCGTGGTCCCTCTACATGGGGGGTTTGGGAGCCGGCCCCCAGCATTGCGTGGGTGGTGGGTCTCTGAAGGTGTTCTCCCTGTTTGGCTCAGAGATTGGCACAGAGCGTGCCTGCTACCGGGACATGTCATCCTTCCCGGAAACCAAGGCCGAGAAATACGTGAACAAGGCCAAAGGCAAGAAGTTCCTCCAGTACAACCGACTGCAGCTCTCCCGCATCTACCCCAAGGGCCAGCGGCTGGACTCCTCCAATTACGATCCCCTGCCCATGTGGATCTGCGGCAGTCAGCTGGTGGCCCTCAACTTCCAGACCCCAGGTGAGGAGGTGTGGGGCGGGGCCAGGGGGGCGTTCAGGGGAGGGGTACCTCCGGGCAGTGGGGCTGGAGGCCACTAACCTGGCTCTTGCAGACAAACCTATGCAGATGAACCAGGCCCTTTTCATGACCGGTGGGCACTGTGGCTATGTGCTGCAGCCCAGCACCATGCGGGACGAGGCCTTTGACCCTTTTGACAAGAGCAGCCTTCGAGGGCTGGAGCCATGCGCCATCTGCATCGAGGTAGGTTTCCGGATGGGAAGGGGCTGCTCCCCTGGGGCTCGTTTAAGGAGTCAGGGGTGTAGTGCTGGCTAATGGACTGGGGTGGGGCACTGGACTGTTCCCGAGCTTGAGGAAGACAGCTGTGAGTCTCCACGGTGGGGCCGGCTCTTAAGTGGCTCTGGCCAGGGGCTGCACGTGGCTGGTCTCGGCACCAAGGAGTCAGACTGCCCGTGCGTCCAAGCCAAGCAAGGGTCACCACTGCCTGGGAGGAGTAGGCAGAGGGCGGGCAGGAAGCTGGTGCTGAGCCAGAGGCTGGAGCAAGCAAGGTAGCGCTGCACTCCGGAGAGCAGGGTGCGGCAGAAGAACGCCCCGCCCCGGCCCAGCTGCAGAGCTCTCACACCTCAGTAGCAGTTTGAGAGCACCCCTGAGGCCCCAGTGATGTGGGGTGCAGGACGCTTGGGGCCTGAGCAGAGACTTGAAGTAGTGGGGAGGGCAGCATGGGCTGAGCACCCACCTCTGAGAGAAGAGATTCCTTTTTTCCTGGGGGAAGTAATTTGAAAGATTTCTGTGTTACAACAGACATGGGCTTAATGGGAAGTAGATGGCAGAAACGCACATGAAAATTTCGGTTAAAGCTAAGACGTCCTCAGTTGAAGTGCTGCTATCAGAGCTGCTTGCTCTTAGGGACTTAACAGACAGTGTCCTTGGAGCCCAGCAGAGGGCGCACTGCCTCCACTGCACAGTGGGGAACTTGGGAGTGGGAAGGACCCATCTTTGCCTGCCTTACAGGTGTTAGGTGCCCGGCATCTGCCAAAGAATGGCCGAGGCATTGTGTGTCCCTTTGTGGAGATCGAGGTGGCTGGAGCTGAGTACGACAGCACCAAGCAGAAGACAGAGTTTGTGGGTGAGCTCTCCTTCCCCACTCACTGTCCTCGTCCTCCCCTCTGCCCCAGGGACCCCACCTTCTCCCGGTGGTGGCCTAAGGCCTCTCGCCCTTGCTTTCGCAGTGGACAATGGCCTGAACCCCGTGTGGCCAGCGAAGCCGTTCCACTTCCAGATCAGTAACCCTGAATTTGCTTTCCTGCGCTTTGTGGTGTATGAGGAAGACATGTTCAGTGACCAGAACTTCCTGGCTCAGGCTACTTTCCCGGTGAAAGGCCTGAAGACAGGTGAGGACCCTGCCCGTGACCAGGGGCTGGAGGGTGGGGACCGGGCTCAGCTCCCTCGCAGGCTGAGGGCCAGGCTTTCCTCCCAGGGTACAGAGCAGTGCCTTTGAAGAACAACTACAGTGAAGACCTGGAGCTGGCTTCCCTGTTGGTCAAGGTCGACGTCTTCCCTGCCAAGGTAACTGCAGCGCCTGGGGTGCTGACTGGGCCGCAGTCTCATGAGGTGCAGGGGGGTCACTGACCTGGCGGGCTTTCCCTTCCCTGAAGCAGGAGAATGGTGACCTCAGCCCCTTCGGTGGAACATCCCTGCGGGAGCGGGGTTCCGATGCCTCGGGCCAGCTCTTCCACGGCCGGGCCCGCGAAGGCTCCTTTGAAGCGCGCTACCAGCAGCCGTTCGAGGACTTCCGCATCTCCCAGGAGCATCTTGCAGACCATTTTGACAGCCGGGAACGAAGGTGAGGGGGCGGGGAGGCAGGTGGCCAGTGTGTAGCTTGGCCCGGGGGTGCCGGAGAGACGTTAAGGAGTGGCTCCATCGCCCTCTGGTGCCCTTCTTCTCCTGGGTTCCGGAGCTACACAGTAATTGTCTGGCTCGAGGCTGTGCCCCGGGGCTGGAAGGCCCCACTGCCAGTACGGACACCCATCCCTCTGTCCAGGGCCCCACGGAGGACTCGGGTCAATGGAGACAACCGCCTCTAGCTGTGCCCCAGTCCCGTGGACAGCAGCAGGTGGCTGCATACCTCTTGGAATGCCGTGAACTGGGTTTGCTGGAAGCAGCCTGCATGGCAGCCTTCCTGCTCTCGCAGCCTGAAGCCTGGGTTCCAGCGGTGAACACCAGACAAAAACCAAGCCATCAGTGAGACGTATTACTGTTTGGGGCCTCCACACCCAGCCGGGGAGGGGGCAGAAACTGTACTGTGTCTCGCATTAAGCACACACATCTGGCCCTGACTCCTGGAGGGGGATCCTTCCATCTTGTGGGGCCAGGACCTCGGCTGCAGCCCCTTGGAGAGAGAGGTTGCCTCAGCCGGCAGCACAGGAGGCTCTGAGGAGCCGCTGACATTCCTGAGAATGGAGGAGGAGGAGCGGCAGCACCCTTGCTGGGCCAGGGAAACAAAGTTTACATTGTCCTGCAGCTTTAAAACCACAGCCGGGCAGGGTGGGAGGGTAGATGCCCGCAGTTTGGCCCTGGAGCCAGGGCCTAGGAGCACAGCACCTGCCCAAGGGGGACACAGCACAAGGGCATACTGCCCACGGTGGGGAACACAACCCAGCCTGAAAGATACAGGGGATCATGTTAAAAGTAGCAGTATTGGGCATCGCAGGTGACGGAGGGTTGGCCTGAGAGGGGCCACCTGAAGCAGGGACGGGGCAGCGTGCCCCAGAGCCACAGCAATGCCTCGGCTGTGGAAGGACGAGGGACCAGAAGTGGGCGTGCCACACCACTGTGGGCCACGCTGTCTGCCACTGCCCGGGCCCTGGGCGCAAGCCTGGAGGACCCGCTCCCCAGGGTAGACGAGTTTGTGGACATACTCAAGGCCTGCGGCGGGATGGTCGGCGCCAGCATGGCCAGAATGGAGGAGCAAGTCGCCAAGGCGGAGGCCGAGCTGAGGACTTGGCCCCGCACATCTGGGAAACACCTGCACACAGTTCCAGGCCCCTTCACGAGGCCCCTCCCAAGGCCCCAGCAGACCGGCTATGGAACCCCGTCCTGTTCCGACCGAAAACCACTCTCCCTGTCGCGGTGCAAGGCCTGGGGTCCGAGTCTGCAGGAGGACGCCTCTGAGATTGTCTCAAGTATTGACTCAGCTGAAAACCCTATTACGAGACATACGTGATGTTGGAGTACAGAATTTTAAAGTTTATTTTTTGCACACTATCTCTCACTATCTTCATTATGTCACGTAGGATGTATGATTCTCTCCGTCTTCCATTTCTAACCCGAAGCTGCTTGGTGAGGGGGCTGGGGCAGCAGAATGAAAGGACCCGTCTGTGCGCTGCGGCAGAACTGCTGCCCTCACGGACGCTCCAGCTCCGCTGACAGTGTTGCCTTTTCGAGATTTATACGTACCTAAGAAAAACCACTGAGCCGTTAAAGCCTTGTTAGTATTCGGTCCTAACAGTGATTCAGTTTTCTGTAGCTTTTAGAGTAGGGAGTAAATTATTTAACATTGTATTAAACTTTCCATATCATGAATTGTAAACTGAAGGGAATCATACAGTTTCTGAGGAAATGTATTGATTTACTTAAACTACTTCTGAAGCTGTATTCGAAAGTATGACCTCACAATTTTAATCTGTCCATAGCAAACATGTCTACATATGGTTGCCAACATCTGGTTCACAATTTAAAAATTAAAAAATTTAAATTTTATTGGAAAACCTTTCCTTCTAAAAAGGACTTTTTAAAAAAGCAGTATTTTTTCTTGGTGTAACTGTTTACCCCTCCTGCCCCTCCCCCCTTGAGAAGCAGTCTCCGAGAGGGGGGCAGCTGCCCTGTCGGGGGTTCAACTTGGGGTGTTAAGGCACCGTCGGGAGTGGGTTGGGAAGAGATAAAATAGCAAAGCTTATTCTGGTGAGGTGGTTTTTTTTAAGGCAAAAAAGACTCATTCTGCTTTCCCTTAGGAATGGAAGAGGGATTAAGAAGTCGCCTGCCGCGGCGAGGGCGGGGTGGGGGGCGGACAGGGGAGACAGCACAGGCTGTTGGTGCTGAACGAAGCCACTGTGCGGGTGGCAGCTTCTGTCTAGCTGGGGGACAGATCCAAGGAAGGAGGTGGGAGGCTGGGAAGGCAGCCCCACCTGGAAGGACAGGCTGGGGCCCAGGCCCCTGGGTGCACAGCACCCAGCACGCGCAAACCCAGTGGCCGCATCTGGGCTCATGGTTCGCTACTTGCTAGTTCCGCTGCCCTCTTAAGATCTGACTGCCAAATAAATCATCTTTGTCTCCTTTTTCCTTAACTTGTGTGTTCGTTTGTGGGCTGGGGAAAGCCTGTTGTTTGGTGACTTGTTTTCTAGGGACAACTGCCTGTGGTTTTTCTGCAGTAGCAGCAGGCAGGAAGTTTCTGGTCCCTTCCCTGGTCAAGCAGATCTTGTCACCTCTGGGCTACGTGTGAGGCCACCCTCTCCTCTGCCTTGTCCACCATGGGTGTAGCTGGATAGAGAGGCTAGCCAGCTGTGGTGGTGGGCAGTTAACACAGGAACTTTGAAAATGTAGCAATTCAAATGTAGGGTGCTGGGTGCCTGTTGCTTGCAACCAAAATCTCTGCTTAGAATACGGTTGAAAGGGCCTGATCTTCCCTACCTGAGGCTGTCTTCATCATGGTCTGTGCTGGTGTGGTTCAGCCATGATGCCGTGCAGAGGGAGAGCACGAGCCTGGTGGACGGGAGGGTGGACAGGCATGTAAGCCATCCCAGGGAGCCTGAGAAGGTCTGTCAGTGAAGAGACACAGGTAAGTGTAATTAATTAGTTGGTTCTTAGGACCATAAGCAGCAACCCCTGGTCCACTAATACACATTCCGAGGCATAGTTGGAGGCTCTGGACCAAGGTGGTTTTAAGTCCTGCCTGAGGTGATTCAGAGTTGCAGGCTCTGAGTATCCCTTTGCTATGGGACAAGGCAGACCAAACACGCGCGGTTCCCAAGTTCATAGACATGGGGCCAGGCCTGGCTCACTGCAGTGCCTACTGAGCACTGCCCACTTGGAGGACTGAGGTTACCATTTGAAACCTTGCCTGTCATTCACGGAAGTAGGTATGACAGCCAGTGTCTCACTGCCATGCCGTCCCAGGCTTTCCTCCTAGAGCTTCCCAGTGCTTTTCACAGGTGTGAGAATGGTCCTTCTCCTCAGACAAGGGGGTGGTGGTTGACAGCCCGGGGATAGACCCACGCCTTTATGGTCAATTAACGATTGACAAAGGAGGCAAGATCATACACTGAGGTAAAGACAGTCTATTCCAGTGATTTTCATCTAGCATGCAATACTAGCATCTAGTATTTTTAAAACACGCGATACCTTACTATTTAGTCAGGGGCACTGACCTCTTTTCCCTTAGATTGTCAAATTAAAAAATGACAACCACCAATACAATAGTAGCCGCCTGGTGTGAATGCCCAGTCTTGCACCATAAATATATAGGTCATATAATAGAGTTGCAGCTTCATTGGTCACGTGGTATATAAGGTGGTGGTATCAGAAATCCTTACTAGTATAGGCACCTGATCTTTTAAAGAATCACTTTCAAGCAAAAAGTAGGCAATCACTATTTTCTTCATAAATCCATCAAAAGTATGCCCTTTTTTGGTTCAAATAGGCAAAAAAATATACTTTTTTGGTGTGCTGCTGAATTTTAATTGGTTTATGTGTGCCGTGAGATGAAGAAGGTTGAATATCGCTGCTGTTTAATGAATGGTGTTGGGAAAACTGGACTGACACGCAAAAAAAATGAAACTGACTGCCTTACATCATACACAAGAATAAACTCAAAACGGATTTAAGGCTGAAATGTAAGACTCAAAACCATAAAGCTAGATGAAAACAGGCAGTAAAATTTCTGGTGGTTCTATTAGCAATATTTTTTCTGAAATATCTCCTTGGGCAAGGAACACCAAAAGACTGGGAACTACATCGAACTAAAACCATTTTGCATAGCAGAGGAAACCAACAAAACGAATCTAGTGAGTGGGAGGAAATATTCTCCAGTGGTACTTCCACTAACAGGTTAATATCCAAGATTTATAAGTAACACATACATAAGTAACACATACAAGTAACACATACATAACACATACATACATAACACAAGTAACACATACATAAGTAACACATACAAGTCAACATAAAAAAAAACAATTAAAAATTGGGCGGAGGACCTGAATAGACACTTCTCCAAAGAGGACATACAGATGGCCAATAAACCTATGAAAAGATGCTCAATGTCACTAATCGGAGAATTACAGATTAAAGCCACAATGAAATATCACACCTGTCAATCTGGGCTATCAACAAATCAACAAGCATTGGCAAGAATTTGGAGAAAAGGGAACCCTTGTGCACTGTTGGTGGCAATGCAGATTGGTGCAGCCACTGTGGAAAGCAGTGTGGAGTTAGCAACTCCCCAAAATGATACCCAGTGATGCCACTTCTAGGTCTGTATCTTGAGAAACTCACCACTAATTCAAAGGGAAATAATGCACCTGTGTGTTCACTGCAGCGTTAGTTACAATAGCCAAGATATGGAAGCAACCCAAGTGCCCATCAGTTGAAAAGCGGGGAGAACTGTGGTAGGCATATACAATGGAATATGACTTGACCATAAAAAAGAAGGACATCTTAACCATTTTACGACCACACAGGACCTACAACGGCTCCCCAACCCCAGTGCCGGTCTGGCCTGTTAGGAACCAGGCCTTGAGCTTGAAGGAAGCTCGCCTGAGCTCCACCTCCTGTGTTGTACCCCCGTCCACGAAACCAGTCCCTGGCCCCAAAAAGGTTGGGGATCACTGACCTAGAGGGTATTACACTCAGTGAAATTAGAGAAAGACACGTCCTATATGATTCCACTTGTATATGGTGGAGCCCAAAGAACAAAAGAAACCAACAAAACAGGCTCATAGACACAGAGGAAATGGCTGCTGGGTTGGGGGCTGGGTGAGAGAGGAGGGGGTGAAGAAGTACCAACTGGCAGTCACAAAACAGCCCCAGGGGTGTGGAGTGCAGCAAAGGGAATACAGACAATAACCCTGCAATGACAGTGCCTGGTGGGTACCTGAAATACCAGGCAGGCACTTGGTAAATTATAAGATCGTCCAGCCACTATGCTGTACACTTGAAATAATACAAATTAATACTGAATGTAAACTTAATTGGGGCAAAAAGTCAGGATGGGCCTGAACCTGGGCTCTCCCGACCCGTGTTTTCCAGCTCCAGACTCCTGTGGCCAGGAGAGAGCTTTTCTAACCAGTGAGGGGAGAGTCTGCTGGCCGTTGGGGGCTTTGTCATTGTGTGACTCCCTTGCTGATGGTGACCACTTTCATTTCTGTTGTGACGTACCTCCATTTTCTGATCAAGTGTCTTCCTGGCGCATGACGTGGGCGGAGTAGCTCCAGAGGCCGGAGGCACCCATCGGGGGCTCTCCTTCCGACCACGCCTCGTCTGCCTCTGTCTGCCTCTGCCTTCCTCCGGCTTCCCCTGCAGGTGTGGATCCTGCTTCCTAGTAGAGAACATAGCAGCCTTCTGCCAGGCAAACCCACACATCGGTCTCACCTCTGATTCTTCCAGACAGACCTGATGATCCTTGGCTGTCCCAGGAGGCTCCCCACCAGATCTGAGTGAGTGGTCAGGGCTGAGGGCAGAGCAGGGAGAGGAAGTCATTGGTACCAGGGTCAACAGCAAGGAGCAGACTGGCTGCCTTGCCTCACCCAGTGGGCACAGGCACACACAGCACTGCCTCCAAGGCCAGTATCAACAGCCCAAGTACAGGACTCAGGTCAGAACGCCTCCCCGGAAAGGCTGCCCTGTGGGGAGAAGGCAGGAGCAGTTTCTGCCTCAGCTGACAACGTAGTCGCTGATAAGGATCTGTGGCCAAGAGCAGAGGCGGGGCCTCCCCTCGAGACCAAGCACAGCCTGAACATGGCCTGAGGGCTGAGCCTGGGGCTAGATGTTCCCTTGTCTATCAGCTTGAGCCTATCACTTCTCACCATTTCAGTTCTGTCCAGGAAAAGCAACTGTAAGTTGCTTCAGGTTATCCCAGCCAGCCAGCTCACGGAACAAAAGGGGGTCATGCTTCCTCCACGTTTCAGTTGCACGAGGAAGCCCTGACTTAGCCTGAGAACTGTTCCCACCAGGCATCCTCTGAGAATCCCCAGGGCATGCGTGCCCGGAGGTCCGTCGAGTTCTGCTCCCTGCCTAGAAGCCCCTCAGCCACCCCTTGGTGGGCTACATCTGCCAACTCCGTCCACACCTGTGTCCTAAGTGAGCCACCGCCTGAGTCTGCACTTGTCCTGGGGGTGGGGTCAGTGGCTCTGGGTTCCACACCTGTGTGGTCCAGCTCTCGGGCACGTGCTCAACACAAAGCTGCTTCCTGTTCCTCTGAGTCCCCTGGGTCCTTCTGCATATTCACCACCCCGCCCCGCAAGCAAATGACAAGCTCTACTTAGTACTTTTCTCAGGAAAAAGGAAAAGACTTGCCGATGTCCTCTTACCAGACACTCGATGACTCCTGGCTTGACTCCTTTGGTCTTTATTTGGTGAAATTTCTAAAAAAAAAAAGTCTCATTTCTGTCAAAAAAGAGGCCTTTACCACGGACCAAGCAGTGCAGGAGAAGCTTTTCTGACCTGGGTCCAGGGCGGGTGCCCTGCTTACCCATTCAGGTCAACCATCAGTCTTGCCCGCAAAATCAGTCAACAGATGGGAAGTGTTTTTAGCTTTTCTTCCTGACTCCCCCATAAAAGAAAGTCGGCAGAGGTGAAATGTATTTACGTTTTTATTTAGGAACAATCAAAACATTCGAAGTACCATTCCAACCCACTTCCAATTGTACAGGCAGTGTGTCCCGGTTGCCCCCCCTTATCCACATCCACAGACACAAAATCTAGGAAATGTGCAATGTGCATCTTAGAAATAGCAGCATCCCCACAGGGGACCTCGTGAGGCCTGGAGGCCGCCCAGAGGGCAGCCCCTCCGCCCACCTCGGCACAGCCGTGGTCCAAAGGCAAGTTCCACCCTTCGGTTGAAACCATTTCCCCCCCGCAGAAGCCACATTCTGCCCAGACCCGAAGGGCAGAGGAGGCCTCTCTCGTGTGCACACGCACACTCGGCAACTGCGGCAGACGGGACCCTCTTACACAGTTTGGTAATATTTTCATTGGCCTCTGGCTGAACAGAAACAGGCAGCTGCCCCTTAGCACCAAGACGATCGCTTCTTCAGCCGTCTCTGGGAGACGGGCAGCCCCCAACTCCAGTCAGTCCCCTCCTCGCTTCTCAGCAGCCACCCTCTGGAACAAAGGGTTTGCACCGCGACCAGAATCTACTTGGTGGCAGAAACCAGGCGTCGGGACTGTCGGGAAGGAATCTGCAGGACTTTGGCAGCCTCCCCGACTTCCACAAAGACTGCACTCAGTAAACTTTCAATGAACAATGGCCGGCAGGGCAGAGGGGAAGGTTGGCGTGTTTTCTCTTTTTAGTAACAATTATGGCACAGTCTGGCCCTCCTGACACAGCTGAACAAAGCAAGTGCCCAGCAGCTCGGCGGGAACTCCACACAGGGACCACCGCCTCTCCCCTGGCACTGGCCCACTGTCACCAATCAGCCGGATTTCGGAGCTGGGTCCCTTGCTCAGGGGAGGGGTGGGCGCTGGCTCTCCCTGCACCGGCTGGGCCCCAGCCAGGCCTGCATTTCAAGTGAACTGCTAGAATGAGACAGCTGTATGGGCAGGAGCCGGGGCGAGTGACATCATCTGCCTTGAAACACAAGTTACAGGACTAACAGGTACCACGTGGGTAGATTCTCACCCTAACAGTGTATCTAGGCTGGGGTTTGGCTTGGGAAAGAAAGACCATGCACTTGTAGCTTTTCATATTCAGTGACTGAACAACTTTTACCATCCTAGACATCTCACCTGCAGCTCCAGCCACACCGAGTACTTTTAAACCCTCCGTTAATCAGGGAAGGGAACAGAAGGCATAAAGCATTTGCTGAGAAAAGCTCCTCATCAACACACTCAAGTGCTCACGTGTGCACGGGCACGCCACAGAGCCGCTCCTGACTGAAGTGGCCCTGACGGCAGGTAAACACGCCGACCCCTCTCGGGAACCCTGGCTTGCCACTCGCCCGGAGTGCGCAGCAGGAGAGACAACAAAGCAGCCAGAAGGGACGCTGCCCCCAGCCCCCCAGCCCTCCGTGCTCACCCCTCCCTCCCTCCGCAGGGCCAGCTCTGGCCTACACAGCAGCGAGGACTGGCGCTGAGGGCTGCGAAAGTCTCAGAGCTGGTGACAGCAGAGCAGACACTGTACCTACTGTGTGAATCCTTGTACTCCTGCAAACCAAAAGGTCTGATTTTTAAAAATCAAGGCCACAGGAGCTTGCCCTGTCCCTGTCCATGTGGTAACCAAGGCCTGCCTAGTTCATCCCAGACTGTGGGACTCCCCCGATCTGGATTTGGGGGCAGGTAGAATGCTTGATTGCTGTGGGCTCCAGGCTGCATGTCCCGGTCTGGGGAAGGACTAGGGTCCCATGCAAAGGAGAGGCCAGATGTGCTGGCAGGTCACAGAACGGCCAGTCTTGACAAGTGCGCTCAAGACTAAGGAACCAAGACAGCAGACTGGGGCCAAACACTGCTGCTCACAGCTATGTGCAGATGCGGGGCCACCTCAGGGAGGATGGGGCTCAGCCCCACCCCCTTTCTTGTGGGACCCGGCATTGCACTTCCAGCTGAGCTGGGAGCAAGCCAAGCAGCACCCACCATAGCCACCTGCCTCCAGTCCCTTGGCCCAAATCCCAATCCACCACTTTGCTGGGAGGTTGCCCCAGGCTCCGCAGCCCTGGCGTCACAGCACTCAGCAACTGCAAATGGGCCAGAGAACACAGCATGGCAGGCACCTCAGAGTAAAGCCAGGTTTGAGGAAGGGACTACTCAGGAGAAGGTTTGGGCTTCACATCCCCTCTCCCAGCTGTTGGAGCATTACTGAGGGCAGGTGCGCCCCAAGCCACATGGAGATGGCCCCCAAGGTCTGACCAGGAAGGCTGGGAAGGCCTGCACTCCTTGGGGAAGAAGGCAAGGGAAGCTGATCCAGGGGACCCCGCAGAGGGAGCACTCTTGCCTGGAGTGGGGAGCACCGAGCCCCATTACCCTCCTGAGCCAGGCAGGCTGCTGGCTGTGCAGACCCTCACACATCTAAGGACTCGCCCCCTACCCCCAACCCCAGCGTACAACTGAGCCTTGCAAATCTACCAGATACGCAAACATTTAAACTTCATCCAAAAGGTGAGTCAAACTGATAACCTGCCCCAGGTAAACACTGAGCAAGGGAAAAGGAGGAAAAACTTGAAGAAAAGCCCAAACTCCAGGTTTGGTTTAATTTCAGATTTTTTTCTTGGCTGGTTCTCCTCTCCAGCAAAGTGCCTTTATCCACTTGGGCTGCAGTGCTTGAACGGACAAAGCTGCTCCAGTCCCCAAGTTTTGGTCCCAGAAGAAAACAGGAAGACGAGGCAACGGTGCCCAGAGAGGGCAGCACAGGCAGGGAGCCGGGGCGGAGGGTAAGGGGGGGCAGATGTGCAGAGAAACACCAGCACCCAACCAGAAAGGCTGACGCCCACCCTGCACAGGGCGGGGGGAGGGTGGTGGGCAGCCTGGCGAGGACATCCCCGAGTCAGAGGAAGGTGACACCAGCCTGTCCTTGGACTACTGGCCAAGCAGGAGCACACCCACAAGAGCCACATCTCAGCCTGGAGAACACACTGAGACTTCCTGCTGGGACGGCCTCCCATGGCCGGCTGGCATGAGGCCATTCGTACAGGTGGGAGCCCACCAGCCTCCACCCAACACTCTGCCAAGCTCCCACCTTTTGTTTCCGAGGAGCAGGGTGCGGAGGCCTTGGGTGGAGGCGCTTTGGTCCACCTGAACAGCTGTCGCCACCGGCCAAGAAAGGGGCCGAAGTCAGAGTGCCGCAGGGGCCCCGAGTGCTGGCGGTCATCCCACTGAGGCAGTCCAGCCCAGGAGCCCGCAGCTCCTGCTGACAAGGACCTCCCTCCAATCAAAAGGCCTCTCAAGAGTCAATTAAGCAAGTGATCAAAATATGCAGGGTATATGTATCATAAACCCAGCTTTCCTGTATCAGAACGATGATCTGGTTTCACCTCTTAAGCCTGGATCTACAACCCCACGTAGAAAAATAAACCAAACATGGATAAGACATAAGCAACAAGAAACAAGCACTTTGCTGTCCTGACAAGTCCAAGTGCACACTGAGGAGCAGCGAGATCCGCCACCTTACAGAACAGGCTGCTGCTTCCCCAGAGACTCGCCCCCTCCCCACCCCTCAACTCTGCAGCCGGCGCACTGCCTTCTACTGTAGCGACATCGCAGAGCTCACCCCTTTGGTGGCGTCCAAAACGCAGTGATCTGTCCTGTGACAGGGCCGCGAGGCTGGCTGCTGCCGTCCCAGCCCCCGTGACACTGGGGGTGCAGTCCTGACTTCTGGGCTCACAGGGCCGTTTCGTGGGGCCATTTCTCTGCGCCCGGCTGGCTGTGTTCCCATTCTGCACCCACACCAAAGCCCTGGGTACCTGCAATGTCCCTTTAAGCACCAGCTTGACCCAGCCGTCTCTGACCGTCACATCCGATCTTACTCTCTCAAGCCTGATGCCCACACCCCACTTATTCGCTCCAGTCCAAGGGCACAGGGAGGAAGAGGGTCTGTCCACCTGCTGACCCCTTGCCTGGGCAGTCTTGTCACTTGCTGCACTGAAGCCCTGGCTGGTGGGCGGGACCAACAATGTGAGAAAAACCTTTCAGCTTTTCCACCTTCTAAAGCTGAGTTGGCGCCAAGGTTGGGTCATTCTCTCTGTCCTGCAAGAACGTGTCCACCATGTAATTTAAGTTTTCTGTCTTGCCGTTTGGGTTGTAAATGAAATGTGAATACAAATACCCAAGACAAACATCTCTAAAGACACACCCCTTTGGCCAGAGTGTGCAGGGTGCCTCGGTGACATCACAGGGTGCGTCTGAGACACTGGAGATGGCTTCGTGCTGGGCCACCCAGTGGACCCAGCGTACCGACCAGCATTCCAACACAGGCTACTTTCCCCAACACCCACGTGCCACGGAGTTCCTTGAGTGCACACATCAGATGTCCATTTCACGAGCAAAGTATCAAATGAGTATTGTACTGTATATATGTATATATAAATTAATCTGCATGTACATAAACCCTAAAGAAAAAATTCCAGGTGTCTTTCTGAAGGAAGGCATTAACTCACCACTCTCGGCAATTCTGCAAAGAGGCCTTTGGGGCTAAATAGCTTCACATCCCCAAATGGAAAGGATACAAAAACAGGGGCAAAACTTACAAAGAACTCACAAGTCACCTGTTTGAAATACAAAGAGGCGGTCCCTATTGGGACAGAGAGGGCAGGAGGAGACACCTCTGAAGAACACCAGACTAGGACTTTTGATTTGCAAAGCAAGCCCTCTCCTGGCAGCGGGGAGGTGCTGCTGCCGGCAGCTTCATCCTCGAAGGCAAGCCAGTGAAGGGCCCTGCGCGGAGCACTTCCCCTGGTGGGGTGAGGGGAAGGACCACGCCTAATCCAGCACCAGTATTTCTCGCCTAAAGCTTCTGCCCTCTCTCTGGGGTCTCCTGCTGCTGCCCACCCAGTCTGGGCCAGGACGGGCGTGCCCACAAGGCCTCGGTGCTTTGGGAAGCAGCGTGGGGTGTCCAGGTGAGCAGCGCAGCAGATGACCCTTCTTTTTGCCTGTTTACCTGCTGCTCTCAAAGCAGCCAGTCCTGGGGAAACAGAGTTACCATCCAGTTTAGCTTTGTAAGCAAGTTTCCCAATGTTTCAAAGGCACCTTTTCCTGTGATTTTTCTCAGTTAAAAAATGGATATGAGGGTTAGGCTAAGGTAGACAGACATCTTGTTTCCAAGTTTGCAGCTATAAATACAGACCTTTGAAACTATACATCCTCACAAAGACCTGTCCAGTTATGCCCAGCAGCCCTGGGGTGAGTGCCCAGCACACCAGCCAGGCCCTTGGCATGGGTGCCAGGAGTACTCTGGGTGTTCTGCCAGGAACCCCCACTTGCAGGTCTTTGTGCCAATAATTCTAGAAACTCACAAACCCCATCAGTTCTCACCTCGCTACTGGGCAGGGGTGGGTCTTCCTCCCCACACTGCAGGCGGCCTTGCAGGGAGGCAGGGTAAAGGTCTCTGAATGCCACGACGCCCCAAGCTGCCAGCTGTGGCCCTGCATTTTCACCGTGTCCCCACCCCGGTTGTGTTTTCAATTTTCCTCTCACTCTAAACAAGTCTAGATTTTTTTTAAATGCGGGCACATAGGTCAGAACATGAGGCTTAACAGCAAACATTTCTTTAGTTGATCTGATAACTGAAAAGCAATGGTCCATGATTCAGATTTCCATGAAAAAAGCAGAGTTACTGAAACACGAGAGGGGTAAGCATCAAACGCCAGTCACATAACCAGGCCACCTTTAAGTGCGGTAACGGTGGGTTCCACACTGATTGTCCCATCAGGCAAGGCGAGCCCAGCAGGACATTTGACTGGTCACCACTTAATGGAGCAGAGAGCTCCTCAAAAGTACTGCCTTCCCTGGGGAAGAGAAAGGGGGCCCAGGGCTCTGGATGTGGTCTGGGCGTGCTGACGACCCCGGCCTGACCCTGGAAGGTGCGGCACCGTGGCCCCAGTAATGTCCAGAGAGCAGACACAAGGCATTTTTAGAGATGATGTGAAAGAGAATGCACTGCTTTGCTAACCAAGATTTCTATGTAATAAAAGTGTTTACAATCCAAGGTTTCATTAAATGTGTACAGGCGGACTTACATGTTAAAAATGTGATTCTGTGTCTATGAATGTGAAATCCGAACTACTTTATCCACTGGAAGGCAAAGGAAAGGTCCTACATTGTGGGAGGAAAAACTGACGAGAACGCTGCTCTCCCTTCTTGCTCGGTGGTGGCCGGAGGGGACGGGGCAGGCTCTGGGCTGTCTGGGAGGCTTCCAGAAGCTCTGTGTGCACCCAGAGGCCGGCGTGGGAACTGAAGTGGCAGCAGAGGTGGGTTGGGCCCTTCCACGTGGCAGGCTGCGTCCCAGACTGGCCAGTCCTTCACAGTGATGGGTTCAAGTTCAGTCTGTTTCTGAGGAGAAAGCACATGCCTGTCACCTCCATGTCAGCTGCCACCAGTGTAGCCCCGAGGGCAGTATCACTGGCTTCTGGGACCTCTTCCGTGAGCAATGGCTTCCTGAAAGCCACCCCCCAACTCCACAGCCTGAGGGAACGTGAGGAAGGCCGAGGAGTTCAGGACGAGATGCTGGCTAAAGCCAGCAAGGGACCAGCACCAAGCCCCAGGCCTCACAGCTGTGCGGGAGCGAGTCTTCTCTGGGCCTCCTGCCTTGTCCCCTCGGCCCAGCTCCCCAGGCCACCGCCACCTCTGGAGTCCCGTCCTGACCCACCCCACCCTGCCCTCTCCTTCCGGCTCTCCAGAGCACACAGTTCTAAAATAACAGCAGCTGCGGCTACTTTCTGACATGTACTCTACGGACATCTTCACTTCGTCTCTAAGTTCCCACCCTGAAGTCGAAGGCAGTGGGGCTGCTCCGAGAGGCCGCCACCTATGCTGCTCACAGACGGGGCCTCGCACGGAGGCTGCTGACGAGGCCCTGGGCGGTCAGGTAGGTGCAGGCACAGAGACAGGCCCTGCCTGCACCCTGTGACCTGCACCGGGGAAAAGAAGGCAGCAGCCACAGCCGGGCCGCCCCTGCTGCTCCTGCTCGGTCCCGCTTTTCACTCTCTGGTGGACCCAGCAGCTCAGGGGAGCAGATACTTGCAATTCAAACCCACTCACCCCAATTCCAGGTTAGCTTTCTTTAAAACTGTGGTACAATACGCAGAACATAAATCCTACCATTTTTAAGTGTACATTAAATGGCATTAAGTACATTTAATTTACAATGTTGTGTAACTACCACCCTGTTTCCAGCTGCCCAAGAATATAGTCAAGTTTTAACTTAAAAAGCAAAAAAAAAAAAAACAAAACCCAAAACAAAACTAGTTTGCTCTAGTTCCCAGCAACCTATGCTGCTTTGCTGGCAAAGCCGAAGCCCAGGTGGCCGTCCCCAGGCGGCAGGCCCCGTGCGGATGGCCAAACCTGCCCCTGGTGCCCAGGATGCTCCCTGGGAGGCTCTCACTCACTCACAGGGGCCTGGAGGAAACCGAGGTCAAGCCTGGAAGTACCGGGTCCAGGAACTGACTTCTCAAGGCCCACAAACCAGATCCTCTGGGAGCCCAGACACTTCCTCAGTTTCCAGAGGCTCCTGAGAGGAGCTGCACTCCATGGCTCCTGGCCGTCCTGGAAGGGGCCTCTAACCAGGAGGGAGCGTGAGGCCGGGAACTCAGGGCCTGAGACCCTGGAAAATCCACACCCGATCACGTGATTTGTTGCGGCTTCAAGAAAACCATCTTTAATAAAATAATCATGTCGAGTTTTCTGTCAAGTACTAATACTATGACCCAGCTTTTGACTGCACAGACATCTAAGAGGGAAGAGGATTTTGCATCACTTCTTCATCAGGGAGAACCGAAATGCAAATTACAGGGTTTTCACCATTAAAAAACCTCTTCACGTATCTAAGGACAAGACTCTATTTCCTTTTTGCTCACCAGTTTGAGTTGAATTTCCTCGAAAGCCCTATCGCTCTCTCCTGTCCAGTGTTTGTGGCTCTGCCTGGCTCAGGCGACATTCTCATCTGTTCTATTGCCAAGAAATGGCTAGAGAAGTTTGGACCTTTGCAGGTTCACTATGTTCCTTCCCCTGCAAGAGTTTTTTTTTTTTTTTTTAAGACGTTAAATGAAATGAACAACTCTCAACCTGTTATCATGTTATTCTCTGATGACATCTTCTGCCAGTTGCCCCAAAGCAGCCAGGCAGCCTTTGAAAGAGCAGATGCTCCCGTGCAGTAAGTCCAGTGCCCGCCCACCCATGAGGCCCCTCCCCATCCCCACGGAGGACCACCATGGCTTCTGCAGGCTCCTTACCCAGCTGATGTCCAGCCTGGGGACTTGGCGTGTCACAGGGCTCTGAGCTGGCCTCAGGGGCACTGGGCTCCCACGGCCCACTGTTCTCAGACACCTCCGAACAGGTCTCCCCTGGACCTCTGTGAGCGGCTGCAGGGTCGCCGGTGCCCTGGTCTTCACTGCCTGTGTCTGCCACGGCCCGCGTCTCCTCACCCATTTTCTCAGCAAACCACTGCTTGACCTGCTGGGGGCTCATCTGGGTCTTGTCACAGAGGCTCTGCAGGTCCTCCTCATGGAGCACCTTGCGGGTCACGTAATAGTCCTGCAGCAGCTCCCGGTTGCCAGGGGCGACGACCAGCAGCCCTGGCGGGAAGTTGCCCCGCTTGTAGTCTTCGTACCACTTGAGCTGGCCGTTCTTCAGGGCGTACCTGCTGTCGCCAAACCAGCGCACCACCTCCGGCCGCGGCAGGCCCGTCTGGGCCATGACCTTGTCGTAGTCCTGGGTGCTCGGCCACTGCGTCTGCACAAAGAGCTGGCGCAGCAAGTGCCGCTGCTGCGCCGTCTTCTTGTAGCTCGCCTTGCCCGGCGGCGGCGCGGCCAGCTTGTTCGGCCCTTCCTCTTCGGGCTCGCAGGCGGCCAGCCCGGGCAGCTCGCTCTTGCCGTTGGCTTCAGTGACCCGCAGGTTTTTGAGGTTGATTTTGATGGGGCTGACTTTGCGCTCAGCCAGGGTGTGGCTGCCGGGCACTTCTGGGGAGCCATTCTCCCCAGGGACTCTCAGGTCACAGGGGGACTCCTCCGCTCCACCCTCGTCCTCGGGGACCTCCTCCTCCTCCTGACAGGCACTCCCATCGGCCTTCGTGGTCTCCTCGGCATTCACTTTTTTCCGTCTCTCAGAAAACCAGCTGTCAATCTCTCTTCGGGTCATTTTGGTTTCGGTCCTCAGGCGGTCCAGTTCCTCGTCGAGAGGAAGGGGGTTTTGTGCAAAACTATTCTCCAGGGCTCGGAGCTGCTCGGGGGCTCGCTCCTTGTATTTGGTTGGTGTAAAGTCAGGAGTCTGGTGCCAGGACTGTCGTTTGGCACAAGGGTGGGTGGCCAGGGTGGCTGCTGTCGGGAGGCAGGTCACCTCGGGAGTCTTGGACACTGGGGAGAAGGGCACCTCTGGCACGGAGTCCATGAGGATGGAGCCGGGCTCTCCGGGCACCATGGGCCGGGAGCCCTTCAGGTTCCGGCAGTGGTATCTCCGGTCACTGAACCATTTCCGTACCTCCCTGGTGCTGAGGCCCGTCACTTTGGTCAGGTGCTCCACTTCGCTCTGTCCCGGGAACTGGTTTCGACAGAAGCTGCCTTTCAGAGCTGACAGCTGCTCGTGAGATTTCTTATTTTTGTAGATGCTGGCATCGAGGAAGGCCTGGGAAGTTATGCTGGGGCACGCCGTGAGCAGCGACTGGGCTGCGTTGACCACCTTCACTGCTGACGTCGTGTTTGAACACACGGTGTTGATGGGCGCCACGGCCGGCTGCTTGGGGACGGAGGTAACTGCCAGGGGGAGAGATGAGCTCGGTGCCTGCAGCCCGTTGGCCATCAGCGGCTGAGTAACCAGAAGTCCCCCTGCTGTGCCCTCTGGCTGCCCCACAACAGGACCCGGGAGGGCAGCCTGGATGAGATGCTGGACGTTGCCAGCACTGGCAACCAGAGGAGTATTCAGAACGGTGATTGTGGGCTGAGGGACGGACTGAATGACTGTATTGAACATCTTTTTCCGGGCGTCCTCAATCTCTTCGGGGGACCAGCTGATCCCCTGTTTCAGCCTCTGGGCTGTGAACCAGATCTTGAGCTGTTCCTCCGGATACTTGGTGACCACAGTCAAATAGCAGAGCTCGGCCTTGGTGGGGTAGGGGAACTTGTGGAAAGAGTTCTTCAGAAAGCTGTTGGAGTCCATGGCCGCATTGTACGTCGGAATGCTGCTCAGGGGGATCATCACTTTGGGAAGGGACTTGGCGGTGGGCAGGGGCTGGTGGGCGTGGTGCTGGGCGTGCGCTGGGGGCGGCTGCTGCAGGGACAGGAACTGGGCTATGCCGGCGGGCAGAACTGGCACTGTCCCCAGCAGGGGCCCGTTGGCCGCATGGGGAGGCTTGGCGGAGCTGGTAGATGCCTGGGTGACCGGAATAGCCCCATTGACAAAGGAGTGGTCCCCCTCTTTCACACCCATTTCCCCCGCTGGCGTGTTTGGTAAGGCCTCGCCAGCGGGCTGACTGGGGGCATGTTCCTTGAGCGTGTGAATTTTTTTGGCTTCAGCTTTGCCTTTCATTATCTTCATGATTGGAGTTTTGGTGATGATGATTTCGGCTTGTCCATCGGTCCCATCAGCGCTGGGCTCACCCAGCGGGTCAGGAGTGCTGGTGCTCTCGGGGACGCTCTGCTCCACGACGACATGATTGTCTGGCTTGGCCACACTCCACACAAAGCTGGCTTCCCCCAAGTGACACTTGGCGTTGTGCAGAGAAAGCCCCTCAGGAGTTTTCGCCAGAAAACTGCACTCAGTGCATACAAAAACTGGGTCTTTATTAAAGTCTGTGTGCTTGGAGTTCATGTGCCCCACAAAGTCAGTTATGTCCTGGGACCTGAAATCGCAGTATTTGCAGGAATACGAATAGCCGTCCAAAGTGCTCCGATGCCCGTTGGCGAGAGTGGCGCTGTCGGTGCTGCTGGCGGTCTGGGCAGCCTCGCTGCTGGCGGCAGGTGCTTCTGGGGGCAGGTCCTGTGGGGGTCCTTCGGGCAAAGCCTCAGTGGGCTTGGCCTCTGCAGTGGTATCCTGCAGCACCACGGTCTTCACAGGGATCATGCATGGGGTGGTGGATTTCCTCTTGCTGGCCATGGCAACGATCGCTCTGGGTGATCACTCAGTGAGATACTGTCCCTCAAGGGCCTCACAGTCCGAGTCCCAGCTGCTCCAACTGTTTGCAGAAAGCAGGTTTTCCGTATTGAACCTGAGGGGGGAGAGAAGAGTGATTACTATCTCTTAAGCATTGTGTGTTTCTCAGATACCCAGCCCCCTCCACTGCCTGACTTCGGTCACTGGGACCTTTTCACGGGGAGTTTAGCAGCAGCTTGGGTGTCAAATTTGAGTCAGGAGCCCCCCCAAACACTAACAAAACGGTGCCCTGAAGAATAACCTGGGGATGTCCCAATACTGTGTGACAGACTTTAGCCACGTGTTTTTATTTTGTATTTCCCTCTGCATCATTGCATTAAGTAACTCAAATTCAAAATCGAAAATGCTAACAACAGAATAATCCTCCTTTGAAACTCCAAATTAATTCTGCCCACGTCCAGAGGAGAACAAAAGATCCTAGTGTAACTCTTGTTTAAATGTTTGGGCCAACCAGGGTTTTCTTTTCGCAGCCTTCCCACATAGGACAACACAATGACGCCTCTGCCTCTGCCAGGCCAGGCAGGGCCAAGCCAGCGAGAGGGGCAGCAGGGGCACGGAGCTGGCTGTGGGAGCACGGCCTCTCTGTGGCCCTTCCCTGCCTGCTGCCCGATCAAACACACTCCAGGTCATAGATGAGGGGCCCCCTCACAGTTGCTGGCTACGCCCCAGACCCCTGTCAATCAGGTGAAGCCAAAGGCTACAGGGTCATGGGACCCACAGGCCCAGTTTGTGGCCCAGCCAGCTGTGCGTTCTCTCTCTGGGCTCAACAGTTCAAAGTGTGGTCTCACCTCGGTGCACAAACTGCATGTGAACTTGCATTGTGCTTACTTTTTATTTCTTTCGATGTCTTCCTTAAAAATAAAAATCTTAAGTCTTTGATGCATCTGAATTTTATTTCAAAAGCTGGGGTGATTGATTAAAATAATTATCATTATAATTCTTTCTTAAGCTGCCTGAGAAAGTGTTACTGTGATCCCTATTATTAACATAATATCACCATAATCATTAACTTTCATTTAGCAAATTGCAATGCTGATAATGATTACAATAATAGTAATTCTAATACCAAAATCATCTTATCATCACTGTTTGGATTTGATATAAAAATGTGAAAAAAATTAAAATATCTTTATTCAAATTCCTAGTGAATAAACACAGCAAACTAATTTTCTGTTTATAAGTCTAATGCCAAAGATCATGGTAATAAAAAATAATTACTATTAAAAAACAGGGTGAGAAAAGAATAAACATATGACCAGGATCTAACCACCTGTCACCCTTTCCCCCACCAAATGGAAATGTCAGCACATATTTTTTTACTTAATCTTTCATTGTAAAGATCAAATATCAATATTAAATAAAATTTAAGAGAATAAAACCACCTATAATTTTGCATAGCCTTTCATCTACTGCAAATATTTCATACATATTTTTAATCATGATGGACACACACTTGTACTTCTTTTCATTGAACATGACATCATAACTATTTTTGTTGAATAAGCTTGCTAATTGTGGCCTTCAATAGCTGCTTTGTAATGAATCACTAAGGACTTAACTCATCCCCCTCTGCTACTGAACAGGCCCCCAGCATCCCTCCCTCACAGGTGACAGGGAATGAATGACCTCTGGGTATACGGCTGTATTTCTTCCGTCAAACTATTTCTAGAGGCTAAGTTCACAACAATGTACTTATCGGCTCAATGAGGACCAACATTTCTGAGTTCCTCTGTGTACTATTGAAAACACTTTCAGGCAAGGGCTTTATAATTCCAAACCAGGAAAACTAAGAACAACACAGGTGTGTTTCCAGTGAGCAAATCAGATAAATCACTGAAGACATAAAATACAGTATCTGAAAGCACAAGTGACATAATAAAAAAAAGTATGAATTAGATTTAATCAAAACTAAAAGCATTTGCATTCTAACAGGGTCACCATCAAGAAAGTGAAAAAGACAATCCGGAAAATCAGAGAAAATGTTGCAAATCATGTATCTAATAAGAGGCTTGTTTCTGGAATAAAGAACTCTTACAACTCAACAATGAAAAAATCAAAAAAACAATTAAAAATTAGATAAAGGATTTGAAAAGACATTTCTCCAAAGAATGTATACGAAGGACCAGTCAGTACCTAAAAAAGTGTTCAACATCATTAGTCATTAGGGAAATGTGAATCAAAACCACACTGTCGCCTCACGCCCAGTAGGAGGGCTGCCCTCGGAAACAAAAACAGGAACAGGGGTGGGTGAGGGTGGAGCGAACCGGGGCCCTGGTCGCGGGGGCGGGGCGGACTCCGCGCGGCCTCTGCACACTGCTGTTTCCTCGGAGGCACGGAAGTTTTAAGTCTGATGTAGTTCCATTTGTCTATTTTTGCATTTGTTGTCAGATCCAAGAAATCATTGGCAAACCAGTGTCATAAAGCTTTTTCCATGTGCCTTTTCTTTTTTAGGAGTTTTATGGTTTCAGCTCTCACACTGAGGTCAGTAATTTTCAGCTCGTGTGCTGCAAGAGGTGTACTGGGACACGGTACCTGACTAGGTAGTCAGGGGCCTGACCTCTTTTCCTTTAGACTGTCAAATTAAAAAATGACAGCGGCCAGCACAACAGCCATCGGGTGTGAATGAATCAAAATCATACGCATTTTGGGTCAAATAGACAAAAAATACATTTTTTAGTGTGCCACAGCATTCTAGTAACTAGTTTATGTAGGCCATGAGATGGAAAAGGTTGAAGGTCGCTGGCTTAGGTCTTTGAGCTAATTTCTACATACGACATAAAGTAATGGCCCACCTTCACTGTTTCACATGTGGACACCCAGTTTTCAGCACCGTGTGCTGAGGAGACTGCTCCTTCTCCGTAGTGTAGCCTTAGCACCCTGGTTGGAGATCGCCGACCGGATGTGAAAGAGTTCATCTCTGAACTCTACTCCGTTCCATTGGTCTGTGCCTGTCTTTCTGCCTGTATCGCAGTTTCGATCACTGTCCCTTTGTAATACAGGTTTGGCAAAAGGAGGTTTACAGTTGTGAGTACAGACACAGTTTATTCTTGTATTATTATCTATTAATGATTGTACTATTTTCCATATGAACAACTGTAAACCTACTTTTGCCTCACCCTGGGTGTGTGTATATTTGCTTGTTAGGGTCCTCTGAGATTCCATATACATTTTAGGATTTTTTTTCTATTTCTGCAAAAAATAAACCCCAAAAGTGTCAATGGAATTTTGATAGGGATTACACATAATCTATAGATTGCTTCGGGTAGTATGGACATTTTAACAATATTAAGTCCTGCAATTAATGGACATGAGATATCTTTTACATGTTCTTTAATTTTTCAGTATTATGTTATAGTTCTTTTATATAAGTCTTTTGACCCCTTGATTAAGTTTATTCTTCAGTATTTTATTCTTTATGACGCTATTATAAATGAGATTATTTTCCTAATTTCCTTTTTTGATTTTCCACTGTTAATAAATAGAAAAAACTGATTTTTACATGTTGATTTTGTGTCCTGCAACTGTGTTCTTTTTTCTTATGTGTGTGTGTGTGTGTGTGTGTGTGTGTGTGTGTGACTTTTAGGGCTTTCTACATATATGATCAGTTCATCTGTGAACAGAAATACTTTCATTCTTTTTCTCTTTTTTTACTTTCTTTTTATAGTTGATTTATTTTGCAATTATATAAGCATATAAAGGTATTCCTTTTCAAACATTCCTAAAGATGAATGAAAGTTAAAATGATTGATCACACATCAGTAGCAAAATACAAATTAACAATTCCAAATTATAAATAAAACTGTTTAGGATGTTTAACTGACTTTCTGAATTTGAGGACTAAGCTTGGAAGAAAAAAATTTGTAGGTTTTTACTTTAAACAAAAGTTGGTATTTTTTCTTTTCTTTTTTAAAGTTTTAATTAAAAATATTTCCCTCTGGCAGGAGTTTGTGAATTCCTTGAACTTGTAATGGTTACAGGATCAAAAATTCTTAACTTGCCATTCCACACCTCATGTTATATTTCCCCCTTGCTCGACATAGTATTTTGCTATTTTGAGTAATAAAAGACCATTTATTTAGAAATTAAACTCTAATTGACCATTTGCAGTACTTGGTTTTCTTATATTGTCATAATAAATGTTTGATTCCAAACAAGACTTATTCACAACAGGCTGATAATCACCAAGTTATGTATGAAAGTCTGGTTACTCCAACCTTTTTTCAAATATGTTAAAAAAAATCACATTGCCTCTCAGACCCCTAAGTGTAATCCCAAAGGAGGCAACAATGCTTTTAACTGTTCTAAACAGAGCTAAATGCACAAATTACCAACATCATCTTAAAACAAAACAAAAAAGACGTAAACATCTATGAAGTTTAAGGTAAAAGCAGTTTTGTGAACAGTAACTGCAGATGACAACGTACTGTAAAATCACAGTTTATCAGCGTCCTTCGAACGGATCGGGAAGTCTGTCCGGGTTGGGAGCTGAACAGAGTTCATAATCATTACAGCAGGCTTCAGGCAGTTTCCCATCCGGAGAAGATTTGTGTGTCCGTAGGTGGGTTTCTTTTATTCCTCCCAAGCACTGTGGATGTGGTCCATTTCCCACTCCGAGTCCTTTCACTGGAGTCGCAGTGGGAGAGGAGCACTCGGCACGGCACCCCGGAGCGGGCTGAGCACTCCCCTAGAGCAGTGCGAGGGAACCCGTGCAGGCTTCTGACGCTCTGCCATTCCTGCAAGTCATGTCGTCATGACTTCTGATCCATCGGGCCCCTTCACCCAGCGCTGGCCACACTGCATGAGTTAACTGGCTTTGCTGATTCGGCGAAGCCGATTCCCTCCCTCTGAGGGGCAGGGTCCCACTTTGACAAAGCCCCCAATTGTCTTTCCCATGCTGTCAAATATGGCGAACAGTTTCGAAGCCTCAGATTTCCCCCCAGTCAACATTTCTGAGTGGCAAAGGGTAGTGTGGGGTAGTATCATATGCAATTTCTTCCATGAACCATTTGAAACTTTTGCAGTTGTGATCTCAATTTTTTTCAGCTCCGAGATATCCCCATATACTAATGCTTTTGATTCAGAACGACTACACACAATGACCTTAACACTCATCCCACCAAACCTCTACAACTCTACCATAAGTCTTCCAAGTCGGAAAAGACATAAATGGGCAGAAGATTCCCTCGCCAGCCCTCAAGACAGTAGATATGCCCCACATAAGAACAAGGGACAAACAGTAATTTCCCACCACACGGCCATACCTTATAAGAGATCTCAAAGTCTCCATGACCCCAAATCTGGAGACCTGAATCATACAGACCCAATTCAAAGAAAAACTCTCGTTCAATGGCAAATGACCCACCAGCCGTGGCTGGGGACCGAGGTGGTGGTTTTGATCTTTCTCACTCTGTTCTCTTGAGGAGTCAGATGCACCTGTGTCCAGAGCATACTCCAAGCACATGCTCCTTGGGCATACCCTTCTTCATCACCACCCCCTGGGGTACAATTTCACATGTGTTGCCATTTATGACATCTACAATCAGCACAGTGCAAGTGGTTCTGTCCTTAGAAATGGGAGCTACAAGTGGCACATACCAGTTAACTGCCACCTCACAGTGGGCGTCAAGGTATATCAAAACCTGTCCAAGTTTAGCCTTCAGAGCACCAATATTTTGTACTTGAAATAGACCTCTCATTTTGAAACACTTTCCCTAGGCTATTCCACAGCTTAATATAGTCATCTAGTTTTTCTTTTAAGTGTTCTTTATTGTTGAAATCACCCGTTAACACAATTTCTGCTACACATATCCTTGGAGGCCTTTTCATTACACTGTGGACTGTTCGCATGAGGGCTGGCCATCCGTCATTACGGAAAACAATGACGATGCTGGAAGTGAGCAGGTTTGCACCCCGCTCAGCGGGCTTGGGTCACCCAGCCAAGGGCACGTGAAGGCCAGAGGACCACGAGCCACAGGAAGCTTCCCACCATCAATGCCCTGCGTAAGATAAACCTGGTCTTCAATCTCGTCTTCCTCCGGCGGCTGAAGACACACACCCAGGCACAGCTGCTGCCACAGCTCTCCCCGCTTTGTTTTTCTTGAACAATTGCTCTTCTCAGATTTCCAGTGAGAATGGGCATCCTTGTCTTGTTCCTGATCTTGGAGAGAAAGCTTTCAGTTTATCACAGTTACGCATAATGTTAGTTGTGGGTTTTTCATCTATAGCCTTTATTACATTGAGGTAATACATTCTATTCCTGCTTTGTTGAGGGTTCTCATCATGAAAGATGCTTAATTTTATCAAGTGCTTCTTCTGCATCAATTGAGATGATCATATGGTTTTTGTCCGTTAATCTGATGCATTATATTACATTGATTGATTTTCATTGTTGAACCATCCTTGCATTCCAAGGATAATCCTCACTTGGTCATGATATATAATCCTTTTAATGTGCTGCTGAATTCAATTTGCTAGAATTTTGTTGAGCATTTCTGTATTAATATTCGTGAGGGATACTGGTCTGCAGTTTTCCTGTAGTTTGTCTGGTTTTGGTATTAGGGTAATGCTAACCTTATAGAATGAGTTTAAAAGTGTTCCTCCTTTTCAATTTTTGGAAAAGTTTGAGAAGATTTGGTGTTAATAATTCTTAAAATATTTGCTAGATATTTTCAGTGAAGCCATCTGGTCCCGGTTTTTTCTTTGTTGGGAGTTTTTGGTTATTGATTCAATCTCCTTACTAGTTATATGTCTGGCCAAAATTTTTTTTCTTCATGATTCAGTCTTGGTAGGTTGTATGTTTCCAGGAATTTATCCAGTTCTTCATGGTTATCCAATTTGTTGAAGAATAACTGTTCACAATAGTCTTTTATGATCCTTTTTATTTTCATGACATCAGTTGTACTGTTGCCTTCTTCATTTCTTATTTTTGTTAATGGGTCTTCTCTCTTTTTTCTTAGTCTGAATAGGAGTTTCTCAATTTTGTTGATCTTTTCAAAAAGCCAACTCTTGTTGAATTTGTCTATTGTTTTCATATTTTTTTTAATTTTTTCAGTTACAGTTTACATTCAATATTATTTTGTATTAGTTTAAGGTGTACAACACAGTGGTTAGACAACCATATACTTTACAAAATATTCCACCCCCCTGATATTTCCAGTGGCCACCTGGTAATATATATTTATTACAGTGTTATTGACTACATTCCCTATGCTGTACTTTACATGTCTGTGGCTATTTTGTATGTTTTGTTTATTTTTGCTCTAATATTTATTATTTACTTCCTCTGCTACTTGAGGTTTAGTTTGTTCTTTTTCTAGTTCTTTGAAGTGTAAAGTTAGGTTTTTGAGATTTTTCTTCTTTTTTAAATGTAGGCATTTACTTAAAGCTATAAATGTCCTTCTTAGTACTGCTTTTGCTGTATCCCTAAGTTTTGGTATGCTGTGTTTTTGTTTTTATTTTTCAAGATGTTTTCTGATTTCCCACTAATTATTCAAGAGTATATTGCTTTATCTCCACATACTTGTGAATTTTCCAGTTTCCCTTTTGCTATTAATTTCTAGTTTTGTTCAACTATGGTTGGAAAAGGCTCTTTGTATGATTTCAGTCTTCTTAAATTTGTTAAGACTTGTTTGGTGTCCTAACATGTGCTCTTCCCTAGACATGTTCCATATGCACTTGAGAAGAAGTCATATATTCTGTTGGTGGGGGAATGTTCTGTATGTGTCTGTAAGGTCCAACTGTTCTTTGCTGTTGCTCAGGTCCAAACTCTCATTCTTGAAAAAAAAAATAGCAAACAAAAGCAATGAAGGGAAAAAGAAAACAATGTCTTTGAATAAAGAGTCTCTGGTAGAAAACACAGCAAACATTGTACCTAATAGTGAAACATTCAAGTCAGGAACAAGATAAAGAGTTCCACTATTATAACAGTAAAATATAAGAAAAGAAATATGAGGAACAGACATTTAAAAAGGTGAGACGAACCAGTGTTACTTGCATATGAGATTACCCCCTGAAAAACGACAATAAGAGAACTAAGATGATGAGGTATATCTGCAACACGGGAATCATTAAAAATCATTAAGTTTCCAACATGCCAAAAACCAGCAATCAGAGGAGGTGACGGGGTTCCGAGTGGGGAGCTCATTCACATTAACCACCAAATCTGAAAAAGATCTCAGAATAAACCTAGTGAGACATGTGCTACATCTATAGGACAAGAATTACAAAGCTTCAACAAGAACAAAAAGACCTGGATATATGGAGAGTCATAACATATTCCTGGCATTTAAAATTCCAATTATACGAAATGTCAGTTTCTCTAGACTAATTTCTAAATTCAGTACAATTATAATCACAATAAAAATGCCATCAAGTTGTAAAGTGTTAAAGGTAAAATCTAGATAGTGAGTAGATGGATGTTTACTAAAAATTCTTTGAATTTTTCTGTATATTTGAAACTTTTATATTTAAAAAATGTTGAGGAAAATGACAGCAGGATGTTTTATGGAATTTGAATAGCGAAATCTGAAAATCCTCTAGATGGGAAAAAATACAAAATAGCTTTAAAAGTTTTAAAACAGAACTATTTAGAGGAATTTGCTTTACCAGATATCAAAACATAATTTAAAGGTCGAGTAATTAAAATAATGTATTATTAGCATAAAAATCAATAAATGTATGAATAAATCATCTAGATATACTTTGTAGATTTGGGATTCTCAGAATATGAAAGCTGTGCTAGCATAAAGTCAGTTGGGAAAGAGAGACAAGTGAAGATGTATTAAGACAACTGAGTTCAATCCCTCTCACATTTTAAAGAACAAGAATTTCAGCCCTGGCTGGTGTAGCTCAGTGGATTGAGCGCAGGCTGAGAACCCAAGGGTCACCAGTTCGATTCCCAGTCAGGGCACATTCCTGGGTTGCAGGCCAGGTCCCCAGTGGACACCACATGAGAGGTAACCATACATTGATGTTTCTCTCTCTCTTTCTCACCCCCTTCCCCTCTCTCTATAAATAAATAAATATAATTTTTAAAAAACCCACAAGAATTTCCAAGCAAATTTAACAGAGAACTTTAACAACCAAACTGTAAACATATTAGAAAAATATAGGAGAATGTTTTAAGTTGTACTAAGTTCTTCCTATATAAGACTCCAAATTTAGAAATCTCAAAAGAAATGGTTGATTGATTTGACTACATAAATACTACAAACTTTTCAATACTAAAGGAAACTGTAAGTAAAGTTTAAACAAAGTGAAACCCTGGGGGAAAATTTATAAAACATTATAACTGATGTTTATGACTGAACAAAAAAGAAAAAAGACTCACGGACATAGACAACAGGGCGGTGACTGCTGGGGGGAGGTGGGTATAAGGGGACTAAGTGGTAACGGAAGAGAATACAGTAAAGATTATACATTTAAAAAAACAGTAAGACAAAATATTAGAAAAAAGGGCAAGGAAAATGAACAAGCAAAATACACAAGCCATAAACTACTTTAACCTCTCTAATAACTGGGGAAATTAAAATTAAATTAAAATCAGATTTCCCCCTCTTTCCCACAGACTGGCAGAAATCAGAAAGACAGACTATGCAGTATTCATGAACCACTGGTAACAGTACGAATTAAAATGATTATGAAGGTCAATTTAGCGATTGCCGTCACAATTTAAAAAGGCACGTTCTTTTATTTAGCCATTTGCATCTAAGAACCCACATAGTCTGATGAAGTACAAACACACATGCACATGATCATGAAGGCATCAAGCTTGTTCATTCCATCATTTGTTAGCATGATGTCCATTGGTAAGGTAGTGATAAAACAAAAAAATAGAACGTGTGTACTAAGACTGAAATGCAGCCATTTAAAAGGAGCCACACCTAAGTGTACCGATGTGAATATATCTCCTCACGTATTTATATAATAAAACATGTAATATGCTGCATAATAAAACGAGATGTCGTTTACTAAAAACAACCAATATACTTGTTTTGTCTGAATATGAACTGAATTTAAAAGAACAAAGGATAGTCTTGACTGGTGTGGCTCAGTGGGTTGGGTGTGGTCTGGCAAACCAAACAGTCACGGGTTCCGTTCCCGGTCAGGGCACATGCCCAGGTTGCTGGCCAGGCCCCCGGGTGGAGGTGTGCAAGGGGCAACCGACTGATGTTCCTCTCTCACATCCATGCTCCTCTACCTCTCTTTCTACCTCCCTTCCCTGTCTAAAAATAAATAAAAATAAAATCTTAAAGAAAAAAATAATTCATTGACAAAAAACAAGAATGAAGGATAAATACAAATCCATTAAATAATAAGTGACTTTATTAGGAAGGAGAAGCACATTTACTTTTTTTAACTTTATGCTTTCTATATTATTTGAATTGTTACAGTCATGTGCTGCTTTTAATTTTAAAGTAGCAGCCAGATTAAAATAAATAAAATTAACCGTGCAAATTGGGTGGCCAGGAATATGGAGTAGTGATGAGTTGCTCATTTAGAGTTGGGAGGTTTCAGTGCGACATGACCCGTCTTGTATGCGAGAGTGGCAGGACAAGGGTCTTGATACAGCCCCAGATGCCAAGCCTTTGTCGAACCGAGGCCTAACTGGTATCACTATGTTATCATTTACTTGGCAATCCATCTTGATGAAGGAATTCAATGGGAACAATGAATGATAACTGTTATGGATTTACCTATACTGGGGAGGTAGAGGGAATCTGACACTCATAACTTTCAAATACTACATTCAGATGTGTATGTGAGGCTTCTGTATCCACAGATTGAACCAACTGGGGATCAAAAATATTTTTAAAAAGTTACATTGTTGCTCACGTGCACCCTATGGTTAAGCCAACCACAGTTGCATACATACTGAACATGGACAGACTTTTTTCCTGTCATTATTCCCAAAAGGATATAGTTTAACAACTATTTACACAGCATTAGGCGTTATAAGTAATCTAGAGGTGATTTAAAGTACATGGGAGAATGTGTGCAGGTTGCATGCAAATGCTACACTATTTTATATGAGGGACTTGAACTCTGCAGATTTCGGTATCAGTAGAAGGTCTTGAACCCAATCCCCCACGGATACCAAGGGACAACAGTATCAATTTCAAACCATCAACAAATTGGACCATTCCCGTGGACCCTTGACACCCTGAAATACATAGCGGCACAATTTAATTGAGGCAGAACCCTCAGGAAATGCAGAGTTTTGACACTTGAAAAGAGCCCTAATTACAAACATCCTGAAAAATGCATATTTGTGTGCAGTCGCACACAACAGCTGAAACAAATAGTGGACGCCATGTCAAAATGTTGTGCTGGGGCCAGACGTGCAAACAAACCGAAACAAAGAACCCAGCAGATTCTCATGTAGATTGAATCCAGGCTAAAAGTGACAGAGTCCGTGGACCTTTTAGAGTTGATGTTTGGCATGGATCAAGAGATCCCAACAGTGGTAGTCGCTGGTACTGCAAGCCACTGCCCTTAACTCTGAATTAAATCAGTGGGTTCCTCCATCTCAAAAGACTTCTGCCAAATAACACCACACACCGGTGGGCCAACCTGCACTGATGGTGCCACTGCTATGGTAGAAAGAAAGTCTGAGAAATTTCCGTGGCCAACCAGGACACCGCATTTTCTTCAATTCCATCACTCAGAGTGCTTTCATCTCCTTTCATCCATGCGCAGAGCCTCCTGGTTGGTTATTATCGCCCCGTCCCCCATCCTAGCATTAGGAGCTACTGAGCAAGAAAAGGGAGGTGACATGACCAAAGTCACACCACAGATTTGTACGTGAGCCCAGTTTTCCGACCCCAAAGCCCATGTTCTTTTTCAGGCCACATTCACTCTGAATACCAACTGAATAATAAACTCACTACCTTTCGTTATTTTTACATTATTTACATTAGTAATTACATTATTTTCAGCCTTCCTACAGAGGACTCAAAGTTCTTAAACCTCAGTTATTCCAGTGTTGTTGTTGTTTTCATTAAAAGGACTAGGCAGGGCCTTCATGAGCCTTATTATTTGGAACATTTTCGCAGTCAGAAGAGGGGACGTACTGTTTACTCTCAGGTCTCGCTAGAGAACTCTGTTACAGTGGGGCGAAGTGATCAGACCAAAGTGAGTCAGCAGGAATCGATAACAAAATAAACACAAGGAAAACTGGCCATCCTCAGGAATGTGTGTGGGCAGGACACAGGCCGTCCAGCAAGTCCGCCGGCTAGAATCTTCAGATATCTCCTGAAACCAAGGAGTTACAAAGAATTCAAGTCTGTTTCTAAGCCCAAATCCTCAAGTGTCAACGCAGCGTCCAGCCCAGAGCCGGCTTTGTTTTGCTGTCTGGACACCTAAGGGTCACAGTACTTTCTGCACTTAATAATAACCGCCCAGCTGAGGGGTCAGGGCCGGGGCCTCTGCTTGCTTTCTCCGCAAACAGTCTTGTTTCTGTGAAGGCACCAACAGAAACAGCCTGCCCCCGTCAGACGCTATCACCTTTGCAGTGAACATAATTTACTCTCTCTCAAGCTCAGAAAGGTGCTTATGAAATAAATAGAGGCCTCAGAATTAAAGGGACTTTACAGACCACATATTTCAACCACTCCTCTTTGTGTAAAGCGTCTTGAAAGTGTCACTAGGTGGTTACAACAGCCTGTACTTGAAAATCACTGAAGACAGCCAAGTCAACACTTTCTGAGGTTGAAAAGATGTTGGAAATGATTCCTTGTATAAGCATTCAAAAAATTACCTCCTATAGGTTTTACTAAATTAATTTCTGACTCAAAAAGAATGGAGGACTTACTATTTGCTAAGTACTGCAGGCCAGGGACTGGCTGTGCAAAGATTTTTCAGCAGATGCCTCCCTGCAGTCAAGAAGCGAACAGCCTGCTGTGGATGTGAGGCCGCCCATCAACACCCCGGGGCAGGCACTCCTTCTAGACACACTGATTTCCCTGTCCACCGAAGTAAGGTATATAACCAGTGAAACGTCAGCAAATGTGTTATCTCCAGGGGAAAGCTTTAGCAGAAGGCACACGCTTTGGTTTACGATTTACTCTCTGGCCCGGCAGTTGGCAATGTTCCAGACTGTGGCTACGCTATCAGCCTGGGTCCTAAAAAGGGAGCAAAGCTGACCGACAATGCGCACACAGTGTGAACAAGAAGCAGCCTTTGTTGTTTCAAGCCACTGAGGTTTTTGGAGTTGCCTGTTACTACAGCGTCGTTCAGCCCATCCTGACTGATACACAGCGTCAGGACAGCAGACAGACAAATTCACCAAACTCAAACACTGAGCCAAGGGTTGTAGTGGAGACGTGCACGAGATTCACGAGGGTGCAGGAAAAGATTTACCACCCACCCAAGTTTTCTGAGGACTGGAGGAGGCCTGACAGCGGGGGAAGACTCTGAATTGGAGGCTGAAGGACGAGCAGATGCTGCCAGGCAGACATGCTGAGAAAAGGGTGCTCCAGACAAGGGAACTTTATGCGAAGCCAGAGAGAAGGGAGAACAGGTTCGGAGAGCGAGAAGGAGTTCCGTGCTGCCGACCCGGGAAGTCCAAACGTGGTGGGTTTACCGCGAGGCTAATGCAGCCGAAGCTTCAAGGACCCGCACTTGCACGGGCACCTTCCAAGGCCTACATCTGTATTTTTCTAAATTTATACTTTTTTTTTTACCTTAAGAGGAATTCCCTCCTAATGTTCAGATTCCACAAAAGCTGGATCTGCTTTGGATGGGGTGGAGGGCAATAATGACAGGACTCCAGATCTACGGAGCAAATCTGCTGACCTTCTAACCTTCCACATGACTCCTTTTTCAACATTTGGAAAAAGGAATCATGTTCCCCGAGAGTCCCCCGCTCCACCACCAAGCCTGCCCCCTCGCTCCTGCACCGGGGGTCACGGGCTGGACCGTCCGCACCACCCCCGCTGCTCTTCTCTGAACATGCTCTTCCCTGCCGACGGCCCTCTTAGACGTGGGGCCTGTGTCTAAATCCAAGTCTCCAGATGGAGTCTGAATGTATTATTGCTTTCTTCAGTGAAGTTTCTCGTGTTAGGCTTAATCCGTCCGCAAGAGCTGTTACCCAAATGACGCCAGACTAGGTATGCTGTGATATTCCCCAGGAAAAATACGGATGAGAACGCTAGGGTTTAGTTCACATAGCCAGTACCGGTATCAAAACACAACACATGCTGTTTCAGTTCACGTTCAGCAGACTTCGAGGAATAAGTCTGGTAGAGAAAAGAAAGATCATTTGTTTAACACATGTTTACTAAACACCCATCCTGTGCCAGGCACTGTTCTACATGCTGGAATATGGGTGACAAAAAAGAGCTATAAAAACCCTGCCTTCCTGGAGTTTACACTTTAGTTTGAGGGAGAGACAATAAACCAAATAAGTAAATGACACTGTGTTAAAGAGTAATACGTGGAAATGAGAAGAACAAAACAGGAAAGAGGACCAGGAGTGCGGTGGGTGGGGAGGGGGCGAGGCTGCAATTTTAAATGGTGGTCAGAATGGCCTCTCTGAGACGGGACAATGGAGCAGAGACCTGGTGGTGAGGACATGAGCCATCTGGATGTGTGGGAGGGGTGTGCCAGGCAGAGGCACAACCTGAGGAGAGGACAAGAGGTGGGAGTTGGAGGTGGGAGTGTGGCTGGTTTGTTCAAAGCAGGGCAAGGAGGCCAGTCCAGCCGAGTCGCAGTCGCAGAGAGAGCAGGAGAAGACAAGGCGGAAGCGGCGAGGAGGCTGACTGTGCAGAGACACTGTGATGACCTGGGTGTCTCTGAGATGCGCAGCGCCACAGGAGGGCCTGGAGCAGAGAGCTGACCTGACCCCATCTGTGGCCTGCAGCACGCCTCTCCTGGCTGTGTTGAGAACAGACCGCAGGGAAAACAAGAGGAGAAGCAGGGAATCTGCCAGGAGGTTATGGCAGCGACCCCGGCAGGAGAGGACAGCAGCTTGGACCACAGTGGCAGAGAAGTGGGTAAAGAGAAGTGGCTGGTGTCTGGATCCATTTCGGAAGTAGGGCCGACAAGATTTCCTAAGGGACCGATCGAGCGTGTGATCGGTGTATCCATAGGAGTCAGGAATGACTCGGAGAGTTCTGACCTAAGCATCTGAAAGGATGGCGTTGCCACCAACCAAGACAGATCTGAACCTGTGAACTTACTGCAAAAAGCAAAGGCAGGTATGTGCTGCTGAGACTGGACGGTCCCTGTCTAGGTGGAAACTGGACTGAGCTTTGGCCAGAAGCATCTCGGAGAACTAAGGGCTCAGGCTGCTAATGAGCGGGACAGCTGTACAATGCCAATGTGCCCAGTGAAAAGACTCTGGTCTCTGCCAAAATCGGCTTGAACCAACAGAGAAACTACAGCAAGGGGTGGCAGGGTGGAGAGGGTGAGGGGGTGAGGACGGGGAGCCTGGGAGCAAACCCAGGACACCTCTAGAGCCAACTAGTCAGAAGCGACGTGCTCAGAGGTGTAGCACAGCTCCCTCCAAAGTTAAATCTGTTCTGTTAAAATGTGCTTGCACCCTAAACTTTATTCCAAGTATAAAAGCAAATTACTTCATTTAATTAAAAGTACAATTTTTAACAGTATATTTTATTGATTATGCTATTCGAGCTGTCCCAATTTTTCTCCCCTTTGTCCCCTACCTCCCTGCATCCCCACCCCCCCCAGCATTCCCCTGCCTTAGTTCATGTCCATGGGTTGCACATGTACGTTCTTTGGCTTCTCCATTTCCTATACTATTCTTAACCTCCCCCTATTTTGTGCCTGCCATTTATGCTTATTTCCTGTACCCTTTCCCCTTGTTACCTCCCTCCCTCCCCACTGATAACCCTCCATGTGATGTCCATTTCTGTAATTCTGTTCCTGTTCTAGTTGTTTGCTTAGTTGGGTTTTTTTTAAGGTTCAGTTGTTGATAGTTGTGGGTGTGCTGTCTAAAACTAAAAATTTTTTAAAAAGCAATATAAGTGGTTTGTTCTGGATGTGGTTTTACTTCTAAACTACATTTGTTTTGTTTTAATTGAATTTTTCCAGTGGGCCAGAGAGTTTACAGGCTAAATAGCTTGAAGGCTAGTGGGCCTGCCTGCACCTCCCAAGAACATTCATAGGAAAAGGAGCTCTCTGGCTCGCCCAGGAGAACACAGCGCCCCTCCCCTCCTTCCAGGCTCCGTCTGCATCGACGACCTTCTCCAATGGCCTCACTACAAAGCCCATCAAGATCTCAGGCAGGAGAAAGGATGCTCGATTTCCCTCACAGTAAGGGAAATACTAATTAAAATCACTCCGATTCTCTTTCACTTACTTGGGAAGAGGTCCAAAGATCTGACAACATACTTGGTTGGCAAGGGTTTGAGGAAATAAGGTATTCTCACACACTGCTTGCATGAGTGAAAATTAATAAAACCTCTATTGAGAACTACGTAGTAATAGCCAACAACATTACAAATGCCCACTCCCTTCGATTCAGCAGGTCTGCTCCTAGGAGTGTAGCCTACAGAGAGACTTGTGCACATGTGCGTTAGAGCATGTGGAAGGGAATCTACTGTCAGCACCGTGACAGCAAAGGCCTGGAAATAACCTGATCGCCCACAGACAACTTAACTGTCCACGAATGGGGACAGAACAGTGTGCACCTGTGGAAAGCGGGCCGCACTTTGTATATTGCTACGGATCGATCTTCAGGATATCTTGATATTTATTATTTTTGAAAAGCAACATATACTTGTGCTTATGTACATACACACTTAAAACATCTCTAGACAAATACATGAGAAAGCAGTGACTGCCTCGGGGAGGGGGAACAGAGAGACAGGCAAGCTTTTCCCTGTGAACCTTTTACAATTCTGAACAACATGAAGGTGCTATGTATTCAAAACAAAAACTTAAAATTTGAATACATAAGTGGAAAAAAACATTAGCATGTTTTCTAGCGTGTGTGGACTGTTACAAAGAGCAACAAGTGAAAAGGTGCGTGGCTAAATGGGGTTGAAGCAGAGGTCCTTAAAGGGTCTGTGGCTAGGGTCGAATACCAGTAGAACCTGACATTCAAACTTCTAGTAAATATGGGTTTTGGGTTTAAGTTCTGTGTAACCTTAGGTACACATGGGCACTTCACCTACACCTAAATATAATACCTGCAACTAAAGATATTCCATCTGCCTCCAGCTTACATGCAGAGCACTAAAATAACTCAGAAACACCCAAGACACGGGAAAGGGACAATCATCCCTGCAGAGCAACCTCTTTCCCAGTGAAAACACCGTACAGCCATGTGTTACCCGGCCTCCATTTGAGTATCTCCATGGTCTGAGACTCGGCATCACATATGACAACTTTCAAGTTCCTTTCTTAGCTGGACCGATCCCCAGGTTTTAGAGCTGCCCTTTGAACTGACACAAAACAAGTCAACGCTGCCCACTATGTGATCAGCCAGCCCACTCTCCTTCTGCATATCAGCCTGTCACCCAGTCCATGGTCATCATTTCATCCCTCACTGTCACCTCTGCAGTGTAACCATCTGAATTCATTCCACACTCTCTAGTGACCTGCTCTTTGAATACATTTTAATTTGTCCACATCGCTCTCAAAATGCGGCAATTAGCACTGAACAGGCATTCAAAGGTAGCCCAACCAGAGAATTCAACAGAAACAGTGTTTTAATCATCCTACGACCACTGCTAACAATACGAGAAACCTGTCTGAGGAGCAGTTCTGTTTTCTTTCCCTCCCTGCCCAGAGGAGAAATTCGAGACCCAGCGGGACGAGGCAGCTCTGCAGGAACTTGGCAACACTGGGGTTCTTTCATCATGAGGCCATGTGAGGACACATTTTCACACACTCATTTACAATTCTGATAGAGGAGTTCTGGGCTTTCTTCTCTTTTGCCTCTCTGAAGCCTACCTTCTTTTTTAAGGAGGAATGTTTCAGTTTCTTGTTCTTTATTATAGCCATGCCACCCAGGATCACAGCTAGTGGCCAATTAGGCTCCTGCAGACTCCCAAGGGCCTCAGTGGTGACGGCACCGGCACAGAGACACTGCCACGTCTGTAACACCTCTCTCCCTAAGAATCACAGCCCTTGAGACATCTGCTCTGAACACCCACGTTAAATATCTAAGTCAGTCCCCAGCCTCCATGCTGATTAGTCATCCTCTGTAACAGCACCCTAATTGTTTCTCTACGACGTTTATCCAAACTCATCACTGGATCTTTATTTGCTGCTTCTTCTGCTTAATGTCGCTCACCTTGGCTAGGTCTGTAAAGTCAGGGCCTATGTCCTCAGCATCCTTAGCATCCGGCACGGTGCCTGACACACAGTGTAATTTTCACTGAGTGCATGGATGAACCAATGGGAGCTGAGCACGCTGTTAAGAACTCTAATATCAGACAGAGTTGGGTTTGTATCCATGAGCCCTACTATTAGAAGCTGTGTATTCCTGGGCAAATGACTTCATTCCTCATGATCTGATTCCTCAACAGTAAAAGGAAGAAAATAATGCCTATCTCAGAGCAGACGTGATACTCAGTGTGCAAAAAGATCCAGTGTGCCACCTGGTGCACAGGAAGCTCTCAGTAAGTCACAGTTGCTGCTGCTGCTCTCCCCCACCATCTCCCACTCAGAGGCTGGTCGCTGGGGAATGACAATTAACTAACAGTAATAGCAAAAGGTACACCTGCTACTTTATCCTGTTCCCTTTTTTTTGAACTGTGGTAAAAAAAAACACATACAAAATTTACCATTTTAACCATTAAGAAAATTTTTTTATCCTCACCCAAGGACATTTTTCCATTGGTTGTAGCGAGGGAGAAAGGGAGAGAGAGAAACATGAATGTGTAAGAGAGGAATCAGCTGTTTGCCTCCCATATGCACCCAGCCCAGGGATCGTATGCACCTGGATCCGGGACTGAACCCACAACCTAGGCATGTGCCCTGACAGGAAATCGAACTGGCAACCCTACAGCTATAGGACAATGCCCTAGCCAACTAAGGCCCCCTAACCAGGGCCATTTTAACCATTGTTAAGTGTCCAGTACAACAGTGTTAAGTACATGCACACTGTTATATAACCCATCTCCAGAACTCTATTTTACTTGCAAAACTGAAACTCTATATCCATTGTACAATAATTCCCTTTTCCCCTTCCCTCTCTGCTGGCAACCACAATTCTACTTTCTGTATCTAAGAGTCTGACTGCTTTACCGTCTCATATAAGTGGAATCAGACAGCATCTGTTTATGTGACTGGTTTGTATCACTTATAATAATGGCCTCAAGGTTCATCTGTGTTGTACCATGTGATAGAATGCCCTTCCTTTTTTAAGGCTGAATAATATTCCATTGTATAAGCTACACTTTATCAACTCTTCAGTTGGTGAACGTTTAGGCCGCTTCCATCTGTTGGCCACTGTGAGTAATGCTGTTATGAACATGGGTATGCAAATATCTCTTTAAGATCCTACTTTCCATTTTTGGGGTATACATCGCTTTTTTGTTAAGCTTCCCAACATCCAATGATGCCAGGAGAGCCCTACCAGTCTTCACCTCTTTGCTCTCGGCACAAAATTATCTCCCTCTCAAGCTTGCTCCCTAGTCCCTTCAGATGTCCTCCAGGTTTTTTTATTTACATTTTTTTTTAATCTTCACCCAGGATATGTTCACTGATCTGGGAGAGAGAAGAAGGGAGGGAGAGAGAGAACAACATTGGTGTGAGAGAGAAATGCCTATCAGTTGTCTCCCGTATGTGCCCTGACCAATCTAACAACCTTCTGATGTACGGAATGGTGCTCCAATCAACTGAGCCACCTGGCCAGGACGGGTCCTCTATTTTTAGGTGAATTCCACAGGTCAAATTTTAAATTTATTTCCTTGCCAAGAAGGGAAGGAAGCTATTAAGCCTTTCCACCTCTCTCTGTTGGAAAATCTCCAGGTCCCTGACCCAGAGGAGGACACTGGCCAGACCTGAGCAGAACTGAGCTACAGAAAACTAGGGCCCAGTGCCCCAGAACGATGCGGGGCTGTGGCGCTGCCTCCGCTGGCCCGTGACAATTTTAATAATGTTCACTTGGTGAGTAATGTTTTGAATGCTGTTAGTACTTCATCAAGAAGTTATTAGCTTCCCTTGACAAGTAAGATAACAAACATTCATTGGGCTTATCAGCCTTGTGACTTAGAGCCAGGATATTTCTGTGCAAATCCACTTCCAATCTAATGAAGCCCAACTAGAGGAACCAACTGCATTTGATCCGAAGAAGTTCCGCATCTTCCCAGAACTCTTTAGGACCGTGGCACTTTCACGTCATTGTCCTGAGGGGCAGCAGAACAGAGGTGTTAAGCACCAGATGGAAGAAGCACTGGGAGCCTCTGGGGGGTGCTCGGCTATGTCCTGAGGGACCTTAGGGTGCCAAGGTCACCCAGGGGTAGGGAGGAACAATAGGCCTCAGCGCCTGAGCCTTCTCTAGACTATAAAGCAGTGAAGTCAATCACTTCGGGAAAGAGTGGCTATGATTGAGCAAAATATAAAATTCCAATAACTATTTCTTCACGACCACTGCCAAACCAGGAGTAAAGAGCATGCCCCCTATTCCCATCTCCACCCTCTCCTAGGCATGTGAGGGCACACATACAGGCATGCATGTACACACTTACACGCTCACCACTGACACCCTCGGGAAAGTGTGGGGAGGTGTAGCTTCTGGTGCAAACTAGTAAGTGTATTTATTTTCTTTCCATGAGATTTCAGGAGCCTAAATGTAAAAGTTTCTAAGGACTTCTCTTGATGGCATATATGAGAACTGATGTGACGTGCTTACCATCATAAATTTGGTAAAAGTTACATTTATCTGTTTTTAAACCAAAGAGCTGCTTTAATATTATGTGTTGATTTTCTGGTGGTGGTGGTTCTGTGATACCCTGGGACAATAAAATTTGATCTGACTGTACTTAAAATACCACGTAATTTTCCTGAGACCAGAAGTCATTCCCCTCATGGGCCCTCTCCCACAGAGCCAGCCTCCACCACCCCACTTATTTAACTTCCTTGCTCAATCAGCCTTTGGCACACTGAAGCTCCATTCCATCCTCCCATTCTGCCCAAACTACTTGCACCAAGGTCAACAGTCAAGTGGCTCTCTCCAACTCCTTGGCCAGTCTCAAAGTCATTTAGGCCCCAAAGGAGGTCAAGACTCATGCCTCTAAAGCTCTCCACAAGTGAGCAAACTCACCCCTACTCAGCAGTTTGCAATCTCCTGTACCCAAGTGACCTCCCAATCACCCTCGCTAAGCTTGAATTGTCTGCCAGGCTCCAAATGCATCACTTCTAACTGCCATTGGTCCCTGTAGGCTTTTAAAAGCTGTGCACATAGTTTCTGCCTTCCCTTACCTTGGCATTTACCCCTCAAAAAAAAACAAAAACAAAAACAAAAAACAAGAACAAAAACAGAAAAAATAACCAAACCGAAACAAAACAAGCAAACAAAAAACTCAGGCATCCTATTCTACCGCCTACATCTCCATCTCACTTCTCACCGTCTGCACACATTTCCAAGCAAGAGATCCATCCGATCCCCATCATTCCTGCATCCTTTGTGCAGCCTTCTCACGTCTTCCCCTTACCCAGCTGCCATCACATCCTATTAACCCAAGAATATTTCAAATCTGACCTACTGTCTCCACCCTTGTGAGACACCGTCCAATGGTTAAGGGCTTAAGCTCTGGAGCCACACAGGCCTGGTTTATATCCTGATTCTGCTACCTATGAGCTTTGGCACCCAAGGCCCATATGGTGCTTGTGCCTTCTCTGTCTCCATTTCCTCCTCTGTAAGTGGAGATAACAGGCTTCATCTCTCCGAGTTGTTGCGCAAATTAAGACATGGATATGAGGAGTGCAACACCATGCCTGACACATAGCAAGTACGTCACAGACAAGGACTACTGGTGTTATCCTTGGGTCTTTTACCATAATTCGGTCCTTCGTCCGTTCTGGCTTGGAGTCCTGTAACAACCCTTCAAGCTCCCATTCCTAACATTGCCACCAGAGTCAACACACTCAAAAACAAATCTGTTCGTGCCACTCCTTGATTTAAAGAATTTCAGCTGGCTTCCTACTCCAATCAGAAGAGTCTACACACAAGCTTTTCTATGCAATAGCCACTAGCCACATGTGGCTATTCAGCAACTTAAGTGTGGCTTGTCCAAATTGAGATGTACAATATGGATAAAAGACACACTAGGTTGAAGACATAGTATGAAAAGGGATGTAAAATAGCTCAATAATTTTTTAAAGATTTTATTTATTTTTAGAGAGAGAGGAAAGGAGGGAAACAGAGAGACTGATAAATATTGATGTGTGAGAGATACATCAATTGGCCACCTCTCGCACGCCTCCAACTGGGGACCTGGCCTGCAACCCGGGCATGTGCCCTGACAAGGAACTGAAACGGTGACATTTTGGTTCACAGGCCGGCACTCAATCCACTGAGCCACACCAGCCAGGGCTGAATAATATTTTAGTAGGAAAGAGTTCTTTATTTAAAGAGGAACAGAGCAAATGTTGGTCTAAATCTTTTTTTAAATTCTTTTAGCATTCTATACACTAACAGAGGTCAAAGAAAATGACTAAAACTTAAATATGAAAAAATTCTTTATAATTACATCCACAATTTTATACATTTTATTCACGTTAGTTAAAAATCACCAGTTTATGAAATATGACAAGTTATATCAAAAGAACCAATCTCATAAAACATATATCCGAGCATGAAAAGTACTACACTTCAGACGTCTTCACACCCTTCTCTTCTGTGTGCTTACGTGTAACACGTTGTTCCCTTAAACAAACGCACCCACTTACACTTTCTTCTGTCTGCTTCAAGGCTATATTCATGTAGCTATCCAGGCAAGCCAGGACCCCTTGATAATCTACTCCAGAATTTAATTTTATCACAGCTGGTTGGTTGTCCAATGATTTGCTTTAAGAAGTCACTGGGGTTTGCTTCTGAAGACTCATTTTAACAATCCCGACTGGAAATCTCTTGCCTGGGACCCAGAATCCCCACTCAAGGCGGCCCGAAAGCCTGGCTTCTGCTGACAGTGGGATGAAACCCTGATCTAGTATCTTTTACATCACCTTTAAATTATCTTTTTAAATCAACATGCTTATAGTTTTTTGGCAGTTTCTCATTGCTTCTTAGTCCCTTTCCTCAGGGCTCCCTTCTTTTTCTCTTTTCCCATCTGAAATTTTATGGTCTCAGAAGTACTTACATCTTTTTTGGAAGGAGGGGGCTTTAAAAAAATATTATGGTAAAATACACATAACGTGAACTTCACCTTGTTAGCCACTTTAAGTGCACAGTTCAGTGGCATTAAGTACGTTCCCACTGTGGTGCGATCATCACCACCAGCCGTCTCCAGGCCTCGTTCCATCCTGCAGAACAACAGTTCTGCACACACTGAACCAGCACTCACTCCCTTCCCCCCGGCCCTGGAAACCACCACTGCGCTTTCTGTCTGTGAATGGGACCACTCTAGGTGCCTCGTATAAGTGGAGGCACCCAGTGTGTTTGTCCTTCAGTGACTGGCCTGTCTTACTCAGTACAATGTCCTCAGGGTTCATTCATGTTGTGCCAATTTCCTCTCTTTGTAAGGATGAATAATGTTCCATTGTATTGTATCTGCCACATTTTATTTATTTGTCCATTCATCCCTCAGCCGACACTTGCCTCCACCCGTGTTCTGGCTATTGTGAAAAATGCTGCTGTGAACCTGTGTGTACAAATATTTCCTTGAGTCCTTGCTTTCGATTCTTTAGGGTGCATACCCAGAAGTAAAATTTTACCCAGGAAGGTAAATGGTAATGGAAAAAGTACAGTAAAAAATAATAAATAAACTTTATATAGAAGTGGAACTGCTAGATCAAATAGAAAGTCTATGTTCCACTTTTTGAGTGACTGTCATACTATTTTCCATAAAAGTTGCACCATTTTACAAGCCTACCAATAGTGCTAATTTCTCCACATCCACACCAACATTACTTATTTTCTGGTGCTTTGTTTTTTTTCTAATAGTAGCCACACTAATGGATGTGAGGTGGCATCTTGTTGTGGATTTGACGTACATCCCCCTAATGGTTAGTGATAGTGAACATCTTTTCATGTGCTTATTCACTGTTTCTGCAACTTCTTTTGAGAAATGTGTATTCGAGTCCTTTGCCTATTTTTGACAATTGGTGTTTTAGGAATTCTTTATATATTCTGGATGTTAATCTCTTATTAGATATATGATTTGCAAATAATTTCTTCCATTCCATGGGCTGGCTTTCCACGCTATTGAATGTGTCCTTTGAAGCACAGAAGTTTTTAATTCTGATGTAACAGAATTTATCTATTTTTTTCTCTTGTTGCCTTGCTTTGGTATCATGGCCAAGAAATAATTGCTAAATCAAATGTCATGAAGCTGCCCTGGCTGAGTGGTTCAGTTGGTTAGAGCACTGTCCCATACACCAGAAAGACTGTAGATTCAATTCTCGGTCAGGGCACATATCTAGATTGTGGGTTCAATCCCCAGTTGGGGTGCATGAGAGGCAACCAGTCAATAGTTCTGTCTCTCTCTCTTTGTCTGTCTGTCTCTCTCTTTCTGTCTCTCTCCCCCTAAATATCAATAAACATATCTTTGGGTGAAGATTTTTTTAAAATGTGGTGAAGATTTTTTAAAAATGTAATGAAGCTTTTTCCCTTTTCTTTTGTTTCATACTTTTAGCTTTTACATTTAGGTCTTTGATCTATTTTAAGTTAATTTTTATATACGGTATAAGGGAAAGATCCAACACCATTCTTTTGCATGTGGTCCAGTTTTCCCAGCACCAGCTGTTGAAAAGACTGTCCTTTTTCTGCCCTGGCTGGTATGGCTCAGTGGACTGAGTGCCAACCTGGGAACCAGAGAGTCACCAGTTTGATTCCCAGTCAAGGCACATGCCGAGGTTGTGGGCCAGGTCCCCAGCGGGGCGTGCACGAGGCAACCACACTTTGATGCTTCCCTCCTTCTCTTTCTCCCTCCCTTCCCCTCTCTCTAGAAATAAATAAATAAAATTTAAAAAAGAAAAGACAAGAATATGCTTTTTCCATTGAATCTTGTCAAAGCATTTGACCATGTGTGAAGGTTTATATCTGGGCTTTCTATTACGCGTCACTGGTCTATGTGTCTTCGTTAATAATTTTTAATATTAAATATATGTTGAGATAATATTTTGGATATGTTGGGTTAAATACATTCTTCAAATTAACTTCATCTGTTTCTTTGCATCTTTTCAATGTGTTCCATAAAACATTTTCAGTCACACACGTGGCCTGCATCACGTTTCTACTGGACGGTGGTATTCTGGACGCTCTGAACTTGGCCCACCAGGCCGTGTGGAGAGCAGGAGCTGACCCCGCAGGATTAAGTGAGAGTCTGCGAGCTCCCTTCCTCCCGTATCACTACGTGCTCAGGGAGCAGGGGAGCCCTGTGGTCGACAGTTGAGGGTTGTGAATCAGGCCAGCTCAGGTCTCAGTCTTCAAGACCTGCTCTGTTGAATACAGCAGCCACTAGCCACATAAGCCTACTGGGTACTTGAAACGTGGCTAGTGCGAACTGAGGTGTGCGGAAGGTATCAGATTCAGATGCACTTCAGATTTCAAACACTTACTATAAAAAGGTGATGTAAAATATCTCATTAATAATCTTTACCATATGTTGAAATATTAACATTTTTGAAAAATTGAGTTAAATAAAATATATTATTAAAATTAGACTAACTTATTTTGAATAGATTTTTTTAGAGCAGTTTTAGGTTCACAGCAAAACTGAGCGCAAGGTACAGAGATTTCCCGTATCGCCCCTGTCCCTCCACATGCTCGGCCGCCCCCATTACCGACATCCTGCACCGGCGTGCCACGTGTTACAGCCAATGAACCTATATGCACACATCACTGGCACCCGAGTCCGTGGTTAACGTTAAAATTTGTTCTTGACATCGTATATTCTAAGGGTTTGGCCAAATTTATGATGACACGTGTCCACCACTACAGTATCATAGAGAGTGGTTTTAGTGCCCTAAACATCCTCTGTGCTCCACAGTCACCCCTCCCTCCCTCTGAACCCCTGGCAGCCGTCATCTTTTTTACATCTGCCTCTTCCAGAATGTCATATAGTTGGAAGCACAGAGTACACAGCCCTTTTGGATTAGCTTCTTTCACTTAGCAAATATGCATTTAATATTCCTCCATGTCTTTTCAAGGCTTGATAGATCATTTCCTGTTTATTTCTGCTTTTAAAAATGTTGCTCTGAGAACTTTTAAATGATGCATGCAGCTCACATTGCATTTCTGCTGGACACCTATTGGCTCGACGGGCAGTTTTTCAGTCTGGCATCGGCCTGCCTCTCCAAACATTCAAGTTCATGCTCGGCTACACCTCGTTCACTGCATGCACCCTGACACGCCAGCCACCTTGCCTGCATGTGTACTGGAGTCCCCCCTAGCAACTTCTTCAACTCCTGTCCCTAAAGGCTAATTCATGTTCAGAACCAGCTCAGATTTGACATTTTCAGTGAAGCCTTTCTAAACTTCCACTGCACTTAAGTCACCTTTCATAGTACTTTGTAATTTTTTCTTTTGATTATGTGTTTGACTTTCCCTCTAAATTGTGGATTGTGACCTCCTTGAAGTAAGAAACTGTGTTTTGTTTATTTTGGGGTCCTCAATCCCTAGCACAGAGCGTGACACTTCGTAGGCACTCACATATGTTGAGTGAATAAATGAATGAAGGAAACACAACAAAATTCAGATTATCCCACAATAAGAGGCAACATACCCACTTAATCACACAGCTCAGGAAAGTATCCTAAATGCAACAAACCAGCTGCAAAAGTGTATCAATCAAAAGCTAGATTTATTTACAAGCTAAAATTTGTGTTTGATATCAAATCAACACCTTAGTAACATTTATAAAGCGTGTCACAATTTAGTGATGGTAACCAGCCCTTTAATTGTTAGTGGATTCTGATTGCCTTGGAAATGTGGGGACTGGCTATGGAAACTGGATGGTTAAAACAACCACATTCCATACCCATTAGCTGACAGCCCAGACCCCACCAGAATGGAGGCACTGAACCGAGCCTTTGATGTAGTTTCCAAAGAAAGCCACCAAGATGATTAAAGAGTTGGAACATGAGATTTATGGGGAATGGCCACAGGAACAGAGACAATTTTGCCTAGACAAGAGAAAAGGCCGAAGGGTGACTTAATAACCATCTTCAATCATTGTTATTACACAGATGATGGTGACCAGATGGTCTTCGTTTCCACCAAAGAGAATATTGAAAATGGACTTAAGCTGCACCATAGGAAAACTCTAGTTTTAAAGAAAGGACTTAATGGCTAAGAACTAGTACACAACAACGCAGACCCAAGACGTGTGTGGTAGCCACTTCCAAATGCCTTTATCACGCTAAGAAAGCAGCAAATAGGTAGTGTGGTCCGGCCTTCACAACCCCTGCTCGAGGGCATACCCTCAACTGGCTCATCTTCAGATGAATCAAGTAATATACAGCCATAGGAATGGAAAAGACCTAAAGATATGAAAATTGAAACACAGCACCCTCTGGTGTACATAACTGCATTTCAGTCAAGTGAGATTCTTGACATGTATCAGTATTTCTCAAAATGAAGGTCCAAACCACGATGGAGCTGAAAGAAACGCGCACCAGGCTGACTCTAGTATTCATTTAGTTGCTACATCCAGCTTGATCAAGTACCTACTATGCATTTCCTCCTTTGGTCCCAGAAGGCTCTTACACAGCCAAGCTCAACTTCTGGAAACATTAAACAGGGCTACTTCCAGCCACTTTTGAATGCTGAATTCACACTTGGATAGATCAGCTGGCACATGACCATCTCATGCAGAGGCATGACAATGCTGTCTACCAGATAACTTCAATTTTGCCCTGCATCAAGGAGTACATTATATACACAAGTTTGGGAAAGCCTGAATGGGATACTCTTCCGACAGGTCCCCCTCTCTGTTGTGGTGTGCGCAGCCCTTCCTTATCAACCCGGATCTTTTTGTACCCTGAATGCCAACAGGACATCCTCCCAGGCTATATGCTTGAAAACTTCCTCCCTCTACCCTCCTCTTATTTTTAAGTACAAGAGGCATTCCACCAGCTAAAAGAATCTGAGAATCAATCAAGAATGTTTTGAGCTCCTCCCCACATCTTTAGTCATCTTGGTGCTGGGTGGGAACTCCATTTAAGTGACACACATACTTTATTCATATGACTCACTACTGCTAAGCAGCTGGTGTGTCCTAGATAAACACAACACAGGCCCTGTGTCTGAGATTCGCAGTCCAATGGGGGAGACAGAGATACAGGTAAAAATAGGTAAGCTGAAGCTCAAAGCTTAAGTACTAACAGGAAAAGTAAAGGGCAGTGAAAACACCAGAGAAGAACTGCCTGGGCATTCCTCAGGACATCGGAGCAGGGCTTTAAGACCTGGGGGAGCAGGTCTTAAAGGGTGAGAAGGTGTTGTCCAGGCAGAGGATGCAGGAGCACATACCACTTCAAGTGTAAAGACCTCAAAGCCTAAAAAATAAAGTACGTCCCACCACCGCCATCACCATTTGGAGGATGGAGCCATGTAACACACTTCCTCTCATTCCAAAGGTCTCCTTGAGGAGACGTGAACCCCTGAACAACCTGACCCCTACACATTATACGCAGCACATACCTAAGTGGCAACAAGCAAACAAAACCCAAGCACGCGGGGCACTGGTCTGATGAGGAGAGAACAGGCTGACGTGGAGAGCACTGGGAGGCCAGCGGTCGGGCTGGGAAGCTCCAGCAGGAGTTCCTCCAACATCAGCAGCCTTGCTCCTTGCCCACCTCCCTGGTAGCGCCGGAGACGATGCACTGTAACGTGGGTACAAGCCTCCCCCTCCCACAAGGTGATGGGCTGAAACGAAAGCTGTATCTTTTTATCACCATGCCTTTATCACTCAGCGAATGTGGAGCTCAAACAAAATTTAATGAATAAGCTAAGTGCTTAGTTCATATGCATGACCAGGATTTACAAGAGCAGAGCTCTGGACCGGCAATCCTGAACACCTTCCTCTACCTACTTCCCCTTGTTCTGTTCTTCCTTATAA